>CAUYON010062575.1:0-86136 GCA_963573935.1 Arctocebus calabarensis | reverse complement strand
TAGTTTTCATTTGCATTTCTCTGATGATTAAGGATGATGAGCATTTTTTCATGTGTCTGTAGGCCAGGTGTCTGTCTTCTTTAGAGAAGTTTCTCTTCAAGTCCTTTGCCCACTCCGATACGGGATCACTTGTTCTTTTCTTGCTAATATGTTTGAGTTCTCTGTGGATTCTGGTTATTAAACCTTTGTCAGAGGCATAACCTGCAAAAATTTTGTCCATTCTGAGGGCTGTCTGCTTGCTATACTTGCTATGTCCCTGGCTGTACAGAAGCTTTTTAGTTTGATCAGGTCCCAGTAGTGTATTTTTGATACTGCTTCAATTGCCAGGGGAGTCCTCCTCATAAAATATTCACCCAAGCCAACTCCTTCAAGAGTTTCCCTTGCACTTTCTTCTAATATTTTGATAGTTTCATGTCTTAAGTTTAAATCTTTAATTCAGGGAGAATCTACCTTAATTAATGGTGAGAGGTGTGGGTCCAGTTTTAGTCTTCTACAGGTCGCCAGCCAGTTCACCCAGCACCATTTATTAAATAGGAAATCTTTTCCCCACTGAATGTGTTTAATTGGCTTGTCAAAGATCAAGTAATGGTAAGCTGGATTCATCTCTTGGTTCTCTATTCTGTTCCAAACATGTACTTCTCTGTTTTTGTGCCAGTACCATGCTATTTTGATCACTCTCAATTTATAATAGACTCTCAGGTCTGGTAGCGTGATTCCTCCTGCTTTGTTTTTATTTCTGAGTAATGTCTTGGCTCTTCTAGGTTTTTTCTGATTCCATATAAAATGAAGTATTATTTTTTCGAGATCTTTAAAGGATGACAATGGAGCTTTGATAGGAATTGCATTAAAATTATATATTGCTTTGGGTAATATAGACATTTTAACAATGTTGATTCTTCCCAGTCACGAGCATGGCATATTTTTCCATTTGTTAACATTTTCAGCTATTTCTTTTCTTAAAGTTTCATAGTTCTCTTTATAGAGCTCTTTCACATCCTTCGTTAGGTAAACTCCCCAATATTTCATCTTCTTTGGCACTACTGTGAAAAGAATAGAGTCCTTGACTGTTTTTTCGGCTTGGCTATTGTTGGTATATATAAAGGCTATGGATTTTGTAGCCTGAGACATTGCTGTATTCCTTGATCACTTCTAAAAGTTTTGTAATAGAATCCCTGGTGTTTTCCAGATACATAATCATATCATCTGTGAAGAGTGAAAGTTTGATCTCTTCTGACCCTATGTGGATACCCTTGATTGCCTTTTCTTCCCTAATTGCAATGGCTAAAACTTCCATTATGATGTTGAAGAGCAGAGGAGACAATGGGCAACCTTGCCTGGTTCCTGACCTAAGTGGAAGTGGTTTCAATTTAACTCCATTTAATACGATATTGGCTGTGGGTTTGCTGTAGATGGCCTCTATCATTTTAAGAAATGTCCCTTCCATACCAATTTTTTTTAAGTGTTCTGTCATGAAGGGATGCTGGATATTGTCAAAAGCTTTTTCTGCATCAATTGAGAGAATCATATAGTCTTTATTTTTTAATTTGTTTATGTGCTGAATTACATTTATAGATTTACGTATATTGAACCAGCCTTGAGACCCTGAGATAAAGCCCACTTGGTCATGGTGTATAATTTGTTTGATGTGTTGTTGGATTCTGTTTGTTAGTATCTCATTAAATATTTTTGCATCAATATTCATTAGTGATATTGGTCTATAGTTTTCTTTTGTTGTTGGATCTCTCCCTGTTTAGGGATCAAGGTGATGTTTGCTTCATAGAATGTGTTAGGTAGTAGTCCTTTTTCTATATTTTGGAAGAGGTTTAGAATTATAGGTACTAGTTCTTCTTTAAAGGTTGGGTAGAACTCTGACATGAAGCCATCTGGTCCCAGGCTTTTCTTTTAGGGAGATTTTGTATGGTTGATGGTATTTCAGAACTTGATATAGGCCTGTTCAATGCTTCCACTACATTCTGGCTAAGTCTTGGTAGGTGGCGTGCTTCCAAGTATTGGTCAATTTCCTTCAGATTTTTATATTTCTGAGAGTAAAGTTTCTTGTAATATTTGTTAAGGATTTTTTGAATTTCTAAGGAGTTTGTTGTTATTTCATCTTTACCATTATTGATTGATGAAATTAGAGATTTTACTCTTTTTTCCTGATTAGGTTCGCCAAAGGTTTATGTATTTTATTGACCTTTACAAAGAGCCAACTTTTTGATTTATTGATCTGTTGTATAATTTTTTTGCTTTCAACTTCATTTAATTCTGCTCTAATTTTGGTTATTTTTTTTCTTCTGCTCGGTTTGGGATTGGAATGTTCTTCTTTCTGTAGTTGCTTAAGATGTCCCATTAAGTTGTTAACTTCCTCTCCTTCCATTTTCTTGAGGAAGGCTTGCAGTGCTATAAATTTCCCTCTTAGGACTGCCTTGCGTATCCCAGAGGTTCTGATAATTCGTGTCATCATTGTCATTTTGTTCCAAAAATTGGTAATTTCCTTCTTAATCTTGTCTATAACCCATCTATCCTTCAGCATAATGTTATTTAATTTCCATGTTTTTGTATGAGTATGCAGATTCCTGTTGTTATTGAGTTTAACTTTTATTCCATGATGGTCAGAGAAGATGCAAGGAATAATTTCTATTGTTTTAAATTTGCTGAGGTTAGACTTGTGACCTAAGACATGATCAATTTTGGAGTATGTTCCATGGGGTGCTGAGAAGAATGTGTATTCAATTTTATTAGGATGAATTGTTCTGTAGTTGTCAGTTAAATCCAGTTGTTGAATGGTTAAGTTTAAATCTAAAATTTCTTTACTTAGCTTCTTATTGGAGGATCTATCCAACACGGCTAAAGGAGTATTAAAATCTCCAACTACTATGGAGCTGGAGGAAATCAAGTTGCTCATGTCTATTAGACTTTTTCTTATAAATTGAGGCACATTCTGATTGGGTGCATAAATTGGGTGCATGACATCATATTGAGTAGTACCTTTAATAATTGAAATCTCATCATATTGAGTAGTACCTTTAACAAATATGAAATGTCCATCTTTTTCCTTCCTTACTTTGGTTGGTTTAAAGTCTATTGTATGTTCAAATAAGATTACAACACCTACTTTTTTCTGTTTTCCATTTGCCTGGAATATAGATGACCATCTTTTCACCTTGAATCTAAATTTATCTTTTGAGGTAAGATGAGATTCTTGTATGTAGCAGATATCTGGTCTGAGTTTTTATATCCAGTCAGCCAACCTATGCCTCTTTAGAGGACAGTTTAAGCCATTCACATTAATTGAACATAATGATAAATCTTTAGAAAGTCCAGTGGAAATTTTTAATCCTTTCATCACTGTGGAGGTTGAAATTTGATAAAACGTTTCTGGGTGAGTTTACTTTTGTGGTAGAAGATTACACTGGACATTATGGAAGATAGGTTTAAGAATATCCTCAAGAGCTGGTTTAGTTATAGAAAATTTCTTCAACATGTGAATGTCATTAAAGTATTTAATTTCTCCATCATAAACGAAACTCAGTTTAGCTGATTACAGGATCCTGGGTTGAATGTTCTTTTGTTTTAGGAGATTAAAAGTCGATGACCATTCTCTTCTAGCTTGAAAGGTTTGATCAGAGAGATCTGCAGTTATTCTAATATTCTTCCCCTTCTAGGTAATAGATTTCTTACATCTGGCTGCTTTCAGAATTTTCTCCTTCATATTAACTTTAGTAAAGTTAATTATGATGTGCCTGGGGGATGACTTATTCGAATTGAGTCCTGCTGGGGTTCTGCAACTGTCTGCTATCTGAATTTCAGAATCTCTTGGCATGTCTGGAAAGTTCTTTTTCATAATCTCATAAAGAAGAGACTCTGTGCCTTGTGACACCACTTCATCATTTTCAGGCATCCCTATAAGGCGAATATTGGTTTTCCTCGAGTTATCCCAGAGCTGTCTGAGAGAATGATACATTTTTGCCTTCCATTTCACTTCCTCTTTGGAAGTTTGGGAGCGTTCGCTTTGTCTTCCATGTCAGAAATCCTTTTTCTGCTTGCTCCATTCTGTTACTGAGGAATCTACTATATTTCTCAGATCTTTGAGGGCTGCACCTTCTTGTTTCAATGTGTCAAAATCTTTAGTCATTTTTTCTTTGTATTCCTTTAATTCTTAAAACATCTTTTGGGTCATCTTTTGGATTACTGCTTGAAATTCTAATTCCATCTTTTCCTCCATTGTGATGATCTTATTTGGTATCAAGACTCTGAATTCAATTTCACACATCTCAGCCATTTGCTTATGCAAGGGATCTTGTGCTGTATCTACCTTGTTGTTCTTTGGGGGAGTTGATCTACTCTGATTATTCATATTGCCAGAGTTTTTCTATTGATTCTGCCTCATGATTATTTTTCACTGTTGCCTATATCCATCGTCAGAGTTTGGGAGGTGTCTCTCCTAGATCAGACCCTGGCAGGATCACTCTGTTGATGCTGTATCTTTCTAGGGGATGATCCTGTGTAGCTCCTCTGGGACTGCCCCTCCTAGGGAATTCTGGCTGTCGGAGCAGCTGCAGAGTGTGGCACGCCCATATCAAGCAGCAGGGCGTGGGATGGTGTTCATAGTTCTGGGAGTGCCAGCACTCAGTGGCCTTTGCAAAGGGAACTTGTGCCTCCAGCAGGCTCTGGCTGGGAGGAGGGCTCCGGAGGGAGGGCACGGGTGGCTGCCTCCTGCGTCCCTGGCCAGGGGGGTGGAGCCTGTGCAGAGGCCGAGAAGGTAGGGGAGGACGTGGGTTGTGCTGCTCCCAGGGTTTCTGACTCGGGCAGGCAGGCAGAGTTCTGGCAGGTTCCTGGCGGAGTTCCTGGCTGGTGGTGGCGGCAGACAGAGGCCTGATACCAGGGTCTCCCTGGAGTTCCTGACCACAGCAGGTGGTGAGCCGAGGCCTGGGGGAATCCCTGGCTGCTGAGAGAGGAGGGCTGAGTCCTGGCCAGCATGGAGCAGAGCTGCTCAGGGATCCTGGTGGGGTCCCTGGCCCACGCAGGAGGTGGACCAAGGCCCAGCGGGGCACCAATCGGGCTGCAGGGGGGTCCCAGCAGAGTTCCTGGTCATGGCTGGCAGCAGGCCAAGGGTGGGTAGGTCACAGATTGGCACTGTTGGGAGTCCCAGCAGAGTTCCTGACCACTGCTGGCAGTGCACCAAGGCCCAGGCAGGTGCCAATCAGGGCCTCACAGGGGTCTTGAGAGAGTTTCTGCCTGCTGCAGGCCATGGGCTGAGGCCTGGTGGGGCACAGATCAGAGCTGCATGGGTGTCCCGGTAGAGCCTCTGGCCCCAGTGGATTTTGGGCTCGGGTGGGGTGGAGTCCCTGGCCTGGGGGCTGGTGGGGGCTGGGCAGGTCTGAGTCTCTTACCTGGCGGGCCTCCTGCTCTAGTAGATTGGGAGGGGTGGGTGCTGCTTAAGTCCTCCTCCCTCAGTTTCAACAGAGGTCAGGGTCTGGTGTGCAACGTAAGGGGTGAAGGGTGTCCTGAAAGTTCAGAATGGTGGAAAACTTAGGTCAATTTTTCTGCCTGAAGCTTGATTTCTTCTTGGAATTCCAGCTTGCTTCAGCAGAGGTGACCTGCAATTATCACTTCTTTCTCTCCACTGGGCTCCCAGTCTTTAGTTCAATTGGGCAATTTCTGGAGATTATCTTTCCTCTTGGACAGGAACCACTGTCAGAAGCTGCTTCTGGTTTGCCAGCTTGCCCCTCCCCCCTAGCTAAATTGTTTTTATTCACCCTTGCTCAGTTTATTTCTCGGTTTTTCCCCTCTTCTGGGGGTGTTTTCCCTTTCTAAGAATGGGGTCTTTGGTCCCCATTTTCCCTGCAATTTTGTGTTAACCTGTATATAGTTGGAGAACATTCTCTTTAGTAAAGTATTACAAGAATGGAAAAATCAAGCATCCCATGTATTCAATTCTAATATGATGCCAGTAGAGGAATATATACTCACATGAGTGTAAAACTAATACACACCCTTGGAGAGAACTAATACACACCCACAGAGGAGAAATACTCACACAAAAATCTCAATTTAACTTTGTTTGGGTTGGGGGAAAGGAATATTGGTGTGTTCTCACCTAGTTGGCACAATGTAATGGTATATGTGAGGGGTACAACTACAACAGGGACCTTACCTAACAAATGCGAACATTGTGACCTAATCATTTGTACCCTCATATTAATCTAAAATTTAAAAAATTGTTAGTGTGTAAAAATGTAAAAAAAAAAAAGAGAGAGAATAGCAGTTCTTCCATCCAAAGTCTATGTGAAAAGTGCCACATTTCTTGATTTGTTCAAGGAAATATACTATTATTTAGAATTGAAGTAACTCACCATCAATGAGCTCATGTCTATGTGTAGCATGTGAAGCTGAGGAATTTTATCCCAGAGACCTATGGCCTCAATAACCCTCAGGTGAAATCAAGGTGGGTGAACACATTCTGTCAGCTCAGGAGGCCTGAGTGGAGGGGAAGGAACATGTTGCTATGGGATTCAGGCTGACTCCTGGGAACAGGATCATCAGGGCTTAGCTCTTGGCCTCCTTGTGGGTATGGGAAAGCTTTTTGTAATGGGGTGAGTCTCATGTCCTCTCCTAGAGACTCCAACATTTTTAGAATGTCCTCCACCACCTATTTTTGTTTATAGGTGCTTATATTTCTCCTCTTGCAGCTCTTGAAGTAGAAAAGTTAATTCCTCCATGAGTATCAAATTAGTGCTCTTCAGCTATCTATAAGCATCTATCTGAGAAACCACTGTGTCTTCACACTTCTCGGGTCTTACAGAAGGTAGACTTTTAACAGACTGGACAGTCTGGATAAAAACAGGAGACCCTCCAATAAGTCAATGGCAGGTTGACATATGGCTGACCAGTCTCAGATGTCCTTTGCTGGCTGGGCTCCAGGCAGGATGTTGGGATGTTCCCCAAGTTTGCTGTGACTGTGGGACCTGTGGTGACTGGCCAGAGCCCAGTGGTGGCTACAATGCATGGAGAGGATGTTATCCTTTGTGGAGCTGGTTCCTGGACAGACCTTTGGGAAGCTGTGGAGATGGACCTGCTGCCCCATGAACACAGTTCCCAACTTGTTAGTCTCTTTGTGTCAATCTTTTTCTGAGCCTAATTTATAAATTGAACTTTATCATAAGTATGTATGTATAGGAAAAAATCATAGTGTATACAGGGCTCACAACTATCTGTGGTGTAAGTATCCCCTGGAGATCTTGCAATGTATCCCCATTGGGTGAAGGGGAACTACTATGTACATTATTACTAGTATCATTTGATTAATTAATTCCTGTAGTGGACTCTGTGGAAACTTACTTGTCCTTGCTGACTCTACTCCTAGTGCTTAGCACCACATTGTCTACATAGTAGGTGACCCATTAATAGCTGCAGAATGAACTATTATGTAAGATTTTAATACCATATCTGCCACTGAGTAGACTCTCAATCATAGTAGTTATTATCATTATTATTTTTTAGCTGCATGAGTTATAGAATCACCTCAGTTTATTCCCTGAAGAACATGAGTTTGAGTCCTTAGCTTGATGGCTACAACATTTTACAAGAGCAGACTTCAAGTGTCCCCTGGGTAGCTGAAAAATTGTCCTGTATGTGGGACTTTTAATGCAACACTTTATGTCTGCATTTAAAATTGAAATAATGAATGCCAGTAAAATGATTTATATTTCCATATAATATTTTAAAAAGTGAAATTTCTAGTAATTACTCAAATAATCCACTCCCAGTTTGTAAAAAGTGAAACTGTTATCAGCATAAAGGATGATGTCTGGTTTCCTTTGGTAAGTGGGCAGGCAGCCTAGTTTTCTAGCAATAGAGTCATGTTCATGAAGCATAAATAAAAAAAGAAGACCCAACTCTTTCTTTCATTAAGTATAATTGGAATTTCATCTATTAAAATGTCATGTCTACCTGCTCTGATTTTAGACTCTGTCTTTCCAAATTTCTTTTTTTGTTACTTTCTTTTGTGTGCTGTATTTCATTCAAACAGAACTGTTTGCTGTTTTCTATCTGCACCCCAAACTTTCCCCTTTTCGGCTTTCATTAATGCCTCTCTGTTGCCTAGTGTGGCCTCCGCTTGTCTCTGCCACTACCATGCCACCAGTCCTTCACAGCCTACTCAAGGCAACCTTCTCATTGACCTTCCACCTGGAAAGGAATTCCTCCATCTTGGGTCTTCCTGCAATTCTATCTTTTACAAACTTCTGCAATGGCATGTATCATTTTTCCTTTTTTAACTGTACAAGGTGTACATTTGTTATATTTTCTACTAGATTTTAAGATCTCTGAAGGAAGGGTTGATGTCTGATTCACTAATCTTGATGGTCTTAGAACAATATTTACTAAGTGAATACATTAGTAGGTTAATATTTAAGTGAAGGGAAAGATATACAAACTTTAGTAAAGTGCTGTTAATGTAGAAGAACCTAAAATTTATTTTGATGAAATATGTCTGTGTCCCCAGAGTATACTTGTCCATAAAATGAAAAATTAGAGAAAGGTTGATAAATCCTTAGAGAAGCTTTATAATGTATATTAACTCCTAATTATTTTCTTGAGATATGAAACTAATCAATGCTCAAATGGGTTTGTATATACGTTTGAACTTTAGTTTTCCTTCTTATATAACATAGTAGGAAAAAATAATCCTACAAATTGTTGAGTAGAAATAAGATAACATATGTATTAATAATACTGAAGAGCCAGGTGAAACTGGTTATAGCAAGTCCACTCATAGACTTCATCATTGGAATTAACCAGTCTATGTAAACAATGGACACCATCAATGAAAATGGTATCCAGGTATGTACACTTCTCTTACTTCATTCAGTGGACAGAATGGATGTCACTCCTCAGACATGACACTCTGTCTTACGAAGGGCTGTGATCTTAGAATTTTTCCCAGCCCAGTGTTCCAGACACCAGTACCAATTGGTTTGAGGTAACACTTGAGATAAATCCTACATACCTCAAATTGACATGATTCTAAATAACAGATGAATTTTCCTAAAGCCTTTTTATTTATTTATTTTTTGGAGTTGTTTTTGCTTTGTTTTCTTTTTGTTTATTCTAGTTTCAGATGACAACAACATATTTTAGCTTGTGCAAAATTTCAAAAAACTAGTGAGAAATATGTGCAGATTATTGTAGAGTTGTATAGATGAGTAAAACAATTTCTCCAGTGATCTCAATATATCTGCTCTTTTGTGATTCCTGCTACAAAAGCCACTCTGTAGGCAACAATGCTCCCCTGAACTTGGGTCATCATTAGATCTGATAGATACTAAAGCCTTCTAGGCAATTAAATGCAATACTACTTTTTTCCAAACAATAACAAGTTGCTTGGGAAAGGCTCACATTTCATAAGTGTGTGTGTGTGACGTCATCTGCGTTCTATTGAGGTGTTATGTTACCAGCTTTCCTAAGAAATTAAAAATAGCCTAGAATTCATTTTTATTTGGGTATCTTGGACCAAAAAAAGTACAGCAAGCTTCTCCTGACTGCAGTTACTTATTGGTATGTAGGTCTAGATTAATTTTTCTCAACTAGAGGTAATTTTGTCCCCAGACCCCTCTTAGGAGATATTTGCCAATATCTGGAGATGCTTTTGTTGTCAAATTTGATAAGGTACAGGTCAGGAATGTTTCTAAGCATCCTACAGTGTATAGAACAGTCTCTAAAACAAAGAATAATCTGGTTCAAATAGCAATAGCAAAAGGTTTTCTCAAAAACCTTTAGAGAGAATCACTATAGAATATTAGCTTACTGGGGTCAAGGATATGATTTTCTTAGAATCTATAGTATAATGCTGAGAATATATTATGTACTTATTATTTCTTAGCTGACTCAATGAAAGAATGGATGAACAATACCATTTGGCAACTAATGACATTATTTAGGGAAATAGATAATGTGATTCTTCTATTACCTTTATAGCCCCTATGAAAGAGCATGACCACACTTAAAGCCAGTAATGATGGAGGTTCCCCCATACTTAAGAGGGGACTTGTCTTGTCCCAAAATATAAGTCTTCATTGCAAAACTAAACAATGAAAAACTGATGGTTGAAAGCTCTGTGACACTATTTCTATCATAAGAAAAGTAAGAATTGTGCTTGCTTCAGCAGCACATATACTAAAATTGGAATGATACAGAGAAGATTAGCATGACCCCTACACAAGGATGATACACAAGTTCGTGAAGTGTTGCATATTTTACAATAAAAGAAAAAAAAAGAAAGGTAAGAATTTCTCTTTCTGTGTGGGTTCTTCTCAAGTTTTGATTGTGAGAAAAAAATCAATTTAAAAAAACCACTTTTGGCTTGGCGCTCATAGCACACTGGTTTAGGTGCTGGCCACAGGCACCAAGGCTGGTGGTTTTGAACCCAGCCCAGGCCTGCTAAACAACAATGGCAACTGCAACAAAAAAATAGCTGGGTGTTGTGGGGTGGGCACCTGTAGTCCCAGCTATGGGAGGCTGAGGCAAGAGAATTGCTTAAGCCCAAGAGTTGGAGGTTTCTGTAAGCTGTGACATCATGGCTCTCTACTGAGGGTGGCATAGTGAAACTCTGTCCCCCAAAATAAATAAATAAAAGTAAATTTAAAAAACAAAAAAATGAAAACCACTTTTCTCTCTTATCATCCAGTTAATTTCCACAATAATAATAATAATGATTGCAATAATAATGATTACAACAATATTAAATAATAAATTAGAATAATATTAAAAAGATGGTCAATCCTTCTAACCCTTGTGGTGAAAAGTTAAATCTTTGACAAAATTATTTCCAATCCTTTATTCTCTGAAATGCTATCAAGCTAGCTAAAAAAGACCTTTAGTATGTCAAGCTCAAGATATTGTCACAGGTCTCCAGGAATTAGAACATGTATTGTGAATCTCTATATTCCCAAGGCTCTCTGTGCTCTTGGGAGTGAAGTTTGTCTTGGAGCTCAGCCTAGGCATAGCTGACTATGGATCTGTCAGGATTTCTCTGAAAGCTATCTCTTGAGTCTGATCCTATAACTTCTGGCAGTTGCAGGATTAAAAAAAAAATATCTCATGTAGGAGGGAAGAGAATTGACATTTGTCAAGTGACGGCATGATCCTAAGCTAGGTTTTTAAAACATAACTCTTTTTCAATTAATCCTCACAGCCACTCCAAAACTGAGTGTTATGTTTCTTTGCGTCTTACAGATGAAGAGAATGATGCACAGAGAGGTTAATAACCTATAGGATCACTCAGATACAAGTGACAGAGTTTACATATAACCCAGGGCTATCTTATTCCAAGGTCTCAATTCTTTTTGGATTGTCCATGTAATATTCATTTGGCCGGGCCTCTGGCTAGCTACAAGTGTGTTCCCTTACTCAGGTGTTTCCTCTTCCCTATTTAAAATAAATGGCAAAAGGTATGTAGAAAGTATGGTGAACTATCAAATAGATTAAAGATAAGCTTCAGGGTTTTTTGTTGTTGTTGTTGTTAAAAATGAAGAAAGCAAGAGAATTTTTCTCCTGAGCTAATATGTTTAAATTTTTTTTTTTAAATGCTCTAGGCAACTACTGTAATAAATCTGGTTCTTTTGAGGAGAAACATTTGTTAGGAGCTGGGTTACAGGCCAAGGTTCTTTCACAAAGTTCTATAAATAGCTTTCTGTTATCCATTTACACATACATACACATATTCCTTGAAGTAGATTTGAAATGCTCACTACCTATTACTTGTGAATTACTTAAGTTTTCTGAACTCATGAGCAACATGGGAATAATAATTTCTGCCTCACAGGTTATTGTAGGGACTGAATAAGAGGATATGGTAAGAGTTTAAAACAGTGTCTGCATGTTGTAAGTGTTCTTTAGTGAGTGTTCTTTCTCAGATCTTCACAGAGTACAGGCACCTGTGGTCCTACTAGTAGGGTCTTGGTGTCACTTGTTAAATTGTTGATGCCATGTTTTCCCACTATCCTAGTGGATTCTGAAGGAACCTGTTGAAATTAGATCATTGGCAATCAATGAGTTATGCAAAACTGCTTTCTCATCTCCCCTTCAACCACTTTGCTATCAACATCAATTTGGCCCCAGAATAGTCTTCATCTGCATATTAAGAAGACTTTATTCTCGGGACTCAATAATTGCTGTAAAAATAAAAGGGAATATAAATTCTGGTGACCTTCTTTAAAAGTCACTCATAACTCCAAACACAATTGAAATATCAACATCTCATCTTTGACAAAGCTGACAATGACCTCTACCAAGGAAAAGAATTCCTAGTCAATAAATGGTGCTAGGAAAATTGAATAGCCACATGCAGAAGATTGAAATAAGATTCCCACCTGTCGCCACTCACAAAAATTAATTCATTATGGGTAGTAGACTTAAACCTAAGGCATGAATCTGTAATAATTCTAGAAGAAAATGTTAGAAAAACTTTTTTTTTTCCCAAGACAGAGACTCACTATGTCGCCCTGGGTAGAGTGCCGTGTTGTCATAGCTCACAGCAACCTCCAACTCTTGAGTGTAAGTGATTCTCTTGCCTCAGCCTCTGCAGGTGCCCACCGCAATGCCTGGCTGTATTTTTTTGTTCCAGTTGTCATTGTTGTCTAGCTAGCCCAGGCTGGGTTCAAACCTTCCAGCTTTGATGTATGTGGCTGGTGCTATAACCACTGTGCTATGAGCCCCAAGCCAGAAAAACTCTTAAAAGACATTGGCCTAGACAAACAATTTATGAAGAACCAAAAGCAATCACAGCAACGACAAAAATTAACAGATGGGACCTAATCAAATTAAAAAGCTTCTGTACAGCCAAGGAAACAATCAAGAGAGAGAATAGACACTCTATAGAATGGGAGAAAATATTTGCATGTTACATGTTTGATAAAGGACTGATAACCAGAACCTATAAAGAATTCAAGAAAATCAGCAAGAAAAAAAAGCCCCCAAAGTAGTCAGAAGATATGAACAAAAGCTTTTCAAAAGAAGATAGACCAATGGCCAATAAACACATGAAAAAATGCTCAGAGTCCCTAATCATCAGGGAAATGCAAAGCAAAACCACAATGAGGAGTCAGCTACCTTCAGTAAGAATGACTTTTATCAAAAAATCTGAAAACAACTGATAATGGAATGGATATGGAGAGAAAGGAACACTTACACACTGTTGTGGGACTGCAAACTAGCACAACCTCTATGGAAAGTAATATGGAGATACCTCAAGGAACTAAAAGAAGACCTAGCATTTGATCTAGCAGTTTCACTCTCATTTACCCAGAGGAAAAGAAAAGTCATTTTATGGAAAAGGCATGTACACACAAATGTCTATTGTGGCACAATTTACAATTGCAAAGATGTGGAATCAACCCAAGTGCCCATGAATACATGAGTGGATTAATAAAATGTGGTAAATGTATACCATGGAATACTACCCAGCCATAAAGAAGAAATGGCAAACTAATAGCTTTCATAACAACTTGGATGGAACCAGAAACCATTCTTTTAAGTGAAGTTTTGCAAGAATGGAAAAACAAGCATTACATGTACTCACTATCCCACTAGAACTAATCAATCAATACCCATGTGGGCATTTTGTAGTAAAACTCAAGGAAAGGAAGCAGGTGGGGTGGGTAGCAGGAGAGGGGTGGATTCCCATTTAATGGGTATGGTGCACACTTTCTGGGTGAGGGACACACTTATAACTTTGATTCAAATTGACAAAAGCAATTCATGCAAAGAAAACACTTGGACCTCAGGAATATTCTGAAGTAATTTAATGTAAAGTTTATTTGGATTTTTTGTGTCTTTTAAATAAACTCCAGAACCTAAGTATGAGATGGACGTAATAAACAGGAAATTCTCTATGGCTCTCCAACATACTAGATTTCCCAAATTTCTTAAATAGTCTGACCATTCCCATCATCAAACCAAGGTCGATCCCAACCTGCTTTTGTAAAGGCTTCTTTATAACTCAAAATTGTGTTTGTTAAACAAAATAAGTCTTGCTTTTTTAAAATGACATCTTCCAAAGGAGGTAATCTGTAAACTACTTCTAAGAGAAATGCATCTATCTTTAAAGTAATTTTTAATAGAAATGTGAAATATGTTGCATTTTTTGCTCCATGGTTATTTGACAGAACAACAAATGTAATTAATGCCAAGAAATGTACTTTCAAACTGGCTATGAGAGCTGAAGAACTCTAGAAAAAAAATTGTTTCCTGATCTTAATGATTCCAATATGATATTCCCTTCACTAACCAAATGCTTAACATCACATGTTTTGATATTAGCATAGAAAGGAAATTGAGCTACAGTGTATCTCCAACCAGTTTGCCTCATATAATAAATAGCTTTATTTTCTGTCGAACAGGAAAATTATCTTCCAGGATAAAACTTGTGATTAACCTTGAAGAAATTAAACTTGTCTAAGTTATTGGGTTGTTTTTGAGATAGGATAAAAGAAGCTGTCCAACAGATCATAGCTTATTCAGGAAAAAATAATTCTATAGTTGTTGCCTGTTCCCCCAAACACTCAATTGAATCCTGTTTTTTGAGATTCAATTTTATTCCCAAATTGCAGCTAAATATAGTGCTTTTTAGACTTGCCAACTTGTGACTCCCTAAAAGTTGATTTGGAACTATCTAAAGCGTCACAGATACTGACAGTGACCAAAGCAGATCTATGACTTTATTTCAGAGACAAGTGCCTGGTGGGAAAACCAAGTGACGTTTTATTTCAATGGATTTGGGCTAGGTGGTGGAAAATATGCTCTCTGAAGAAAAATAGTACATTCCTATTTCCTAGTCTTTAAGATGCTATCGTTACAGTGATAACAAACAAACAAAATTACAATAAATTCAACCAGGCAGTCACACGAAGAATCCAGAGAAGGAAATGCGTGTATGTACTCCAGAGGCTGAAAGCTCTAGGGCTGATTAGTAATGAAATGCCTAAAGAATTAAAATAACATCAGAAAGCTCTTTTAGAATAATAATAAACTGTTAAAAGTAAACCCCTCTGCTCAAGATTCTGCTTGTTCCTTGCAAAGAGTTCCCAACATGTTCTGGAACAAAGTTCTCATTTGCAAAAATGCAGCTAACAGTATGGACCAGGGAGGGTAAGAAGGCGGGAAGCCTTTGTCTTCCCGTCTTTCTTCATTGCAGCTGTGACCTTAGTCCTTTGGAGAGGGCGGGAGTGGGAGAGGGGTGCAGGCCCCTCTCAAGCTCGCCGTTAGTCAGTGATCTGCGAATAGCTCTCGGTCCCTTAGTGACGTGAGCGCAGGCTCCAGAGGGAGCGGGTGACTCAGAGCGCAGGAGGCACGGAGATCGCCTTTGCAGCCATTAGCACGTCATTGGTAATCCCAGCGACACCTTTCACATCCGCGGTATTTGTCTCCACGCTCTCCGCGGAAGGCTGCGAAAATGTTTTATTTGAGGGCTCTGGGCTGCCTTCTGCCTGACGGATTGCTTGTCTGCAGGGCTTACTAACACTTGCAGATCTTCCAAGAGGAGAGGGGTGGGGGATGCGGAATTCCTAGTATAGTTACAGGCCATTTCCGTGAACGCAGACATGGAGCCTGGGCACCCTGGAAACTGCGTGGCGAATTAAAACTTAGCCCTTAGTCCTTCATGACAGAAAAAGCAGAAGACTCAGTTATTGTGCCCAGCAAAGTTCGTTTACGTCGATAAACATCTGTTAAGCATCTGCCCTGGAGGTAGCACGTTGTAACACAGTGCTTAAAAGCACCTCTTGCTGTGTCTGATGGGGGCTGATTCGAATTCCAATTCTGTTGTTTTGCCTAAGGTCTCTGAGCCCTGATTTCTTTATCTGCAAAATGGATATAAGAGTGACCTTCTCAAAGGATTGTTGCAAAGATTAAATGGTGAAAATGTGTGCATTAGCCAAATAAGAAGCACATAATAATTTCTTATTAAATGGTGAAAATGTATGCATTAGCCAAATAATAAGCACATAATTTCTCTTTTATTTCTATTTACCAGGCTCTGGGCTAAGGGCTGGGCTACCAGGGCACAGAGAGACACAGTTCCTCCTTGAAGGAACTCCCAGAGTAGGGAGAGAAAACCAGGAAACAAATGGAATGCGGTGTGATCAGCTTACAAAGTGGCTCTAGAATGTTCATGTGCATTAGGATAACCTGGGCATCTTTTTACAAATGAAGGTTTTGATTCAGTAGGTCTGGTGCAGGGTCTAAGTGTCTGCCTTTCTAACAAGCATCCAAGTGTTGGTGATGATGATGGTCCAAGGACCAAGGAACAAGAGGCTAGAGCAACCTCCAGGTACTAGAGAACAAATAAAGGGCAGGAGATTGGGAGCTCACCTGTGAGTCTCTGCCTTGTTGCTGGGCAACCTTTCTACCTCGTCCTCCCATGTCCCTGTTAGCTGCTCAGGACCGCACCTGAATGCGACTCTAAACACAAATGCAAAATGTCAAGCAAAAGAAAGAGTGATTCAATGGAGAAGCATGTGGAGCCATGGAGAACTTTAGGAATAGGTAAATCTCGAGCTCCACCTTCACAGCTGTGGCAGACAGGTGGGTTACCTAGAAAGGTGAGAAAAGAGCAGGAAAGTGTGCCTTTCCTGTCGAGTGTGTGAAGTCGTTGGTTTAACATATTTTAAGAGCTACAGAATATGTAACAGGAGTTAAATATAGTTGTTGAACATTTGCCACATTTATGAACTTCAAAAATGTTAAGAGAACATTTTTATTTTTTTCCTTCTCACACGGGAGACTTGGAAATGTGTACAATTAGCACGGATTATCAACCCCAGTGGGTGGGGAGTTCCATGTGCACCTCCCACGATTTCTTACGAGTGTAACTCCTGCAAGCATCACCAAGCAAACACAGCTCTGGCTGCCTTCCTTTTGACAACTGAAGTTTCATTCCAAATCAAACCTAGAGGCAATTCTTAGGCTTCATCGTAGGCATTACAGAGTTGGAGTGCTTAGGTTCACCCCCAATCTGTCTGCAAATCTGCTTTTGGGGACCTGGCACTTTCTAGCAGGGCTTTTCTGTATTATCTGTATCTTTTCTTTGCTTCATCTACACCTCTAGGTCTCTGTTTCCTCATTCTCCTGCTAGGGTACGCTCTCAACTCCCCTCACCCAGGGGGATTTTAAAATCTGTTTTATGATTCATTATTCTAGTCTAGGCAATCTCCATCCTGCATTATATTCTTTTCTTTTCAATCCAATTGTCCAGCTACAACCCTAAGATTGTAAGGTCTTTGGGGGACAAGTCTGTGTGTATCCTTCATACTATTTGGTTCTAAGACAGCTATATTGTAGAGGTCACACACATGGACACTTAGAAGGCTTTGCTTTGCAACTGAATGGTCCTGAGTTTGAATCCCAGCTATTCGGTAGCTGTCTAACCTTGGAAAATCAGAACTGCAACAGTAAATGCACCACGGTTATAATAATGAACATTTCCTGAGTTTTGAGCCAGGGCACTGTGCAAGTATTTTACATGTACTCTCCGATTCAATTGTGTAATACCCTCAAAAGGTTGATGCTGTAATGCTTTGTCAAAGTCTTAACTTCTTCATTGGTAAAATGAAGAGAGCAAATTGTTTCAGTAATAACTCTTCTGTAAATATGATGATATATGCAAACACTTGTGACAGTGTGTTGCACTAGTGATCGTGCATGTGTAAGCTTGCATGTACACAGCTACACACACTCACACACAAGCTGAACCTACGTACTTAGCCCAAGCATTCAAACTCATTATCCTGAAACACCTGCTCCTATTCTTCCCTTCCCTGTCCTGGTTATTGATATTACCACCCACCCACTCACTCAAGCCTACTGGTGCATCCTGGGGGAATCTTGTTCCCATAGCATCTACTATGTGCCACACTCTTTTCAAAGCACTTTATCATAACAACCATATGGGGTACACAGCCTCAGAATACAAGCTTTTCATTTCAATTAAATCTTAATACTCACATAATCCTGTGAGGTATATTTTTATTTTATAGACGAGCAAACTGAGGCACAAAGTGACTAAGTAACTGGCATATGGTCTCAATTTGGCCACAACGCTATCCTCAGCCCTATTGCTAATGACCACCATGTCCTATTTACTCTATTTTCTAACTGGCTTTCTAACCCATTCCCTTTGTCAATCCCCACTGCCATTTTTCAAAACTATTACTATAATCACTTCATTGGTTCCCCTGTTTCCAAATTTTCACCTTTTTTACATTATTGTCTACCTACAACATTGAGTTTACTAGGGTGCACATTTATCATCTATCCTTAGTTTATAATATTTTTATGATGCTCGTTGCTCTGTGAAGAAATTCTGAATTTCAAGGTCCACCATGATGTGACTTCTCATCTTTTGTCTTCTGCTTTACCAATTTGTTCTTTGTAAGTGCATTAAACTATTTGCAGTTACCAGAATTGATGTTGTAGAAGTTTGGACAGAAAAATAATAATAACAATAGATTCTGAATTAGCCCTTTGGCTCATGCTATGGACTTATTCAATCCCTGGAACAACCCTGTGAGGTCTATATTACTATGATTACCATTTTACACATAAGGCACAAAGTGGCTTACAAACTGAGGCACAGAGTGATTAAATAACTTCCCCAATTTCACACAACTTA
Source organism: Arctocebus calabarensis (assembly GCA_963573935.1). NCBI lineage: Eukaryota > Metazoa > Chordata > Mammalia > Primates > Lorisidae > Arctocebus > Arctocebus calabarensis. The sequence continues at coordinate 67,469 of CAUYON010062575.1, read as the reverse complement.
GATTTAAGTCCAAGTAGTCTTGGCTCCGGAGTATACACTCTTTGCCAACATGCTTGGAAAAGCAAGTAGGGTATGCTGAAGCAGTGTGAATGTATTTAGAGACAGACCAGCTCTCTACCCAATCAAGGGAGTGCCCAAATGGGGGTGTGGTCTGGTCTGTGTCCTTCTTTGCAGGTCCAGAAATCTGATCTCAATATATTCCATCCCACACTCACAGCAGTGTGATGCATGAAATCAGAATGCCAATTTAGTAAGTTACAATGAGAATATAACTCTTCATTGAACTAGATAGACCACAGAAACACAATACTCTCTCATAAGCACAGTAACAGAGCAGGGGTATAAGTAATAGTATTCTCATGTGTTTCATACCGCAAGCTCTAATAGCCTACTTCATCCAACTCCACTACTGGGTTGTACGTTTGAAAAGGACAGAGTATTTGTGTTAGCCTCACAGCTTCTTTCCCTACTTTTGGAGACAAAGCTTGGATAGACATTGATCCATTACTACTACTGTCTTACTCATCTTATGGGAATGTCCTACAATTATTTCCTTAGATATGTTAATATTCTCAATTTGGTTACAGGTATGGGAGCCACTTTCTCTCTCTCTTTTTTTTTGATGGAGACAGGGTCTTACTCTATCACCCTCAATAGACTGCAGTGGCATCACACAGCTCACAGCAACCTCCAGCTCTTGGGCTTAGGCGATTCTCCTGCCTCGGCCTCCTAAGCAGCTGGGACCACAGGAGCCCACCACAACACCCGGCTATTTTTTTGTTTTGCAGTTCTGCCAAGGCCGGGCTTGAACCCGCCACCTTCGGTATATGGGGTTGGTGCCCTACTCGCTGAGCCACAGGTGCCGCCTGCCACTTTTTCTCTTAAAGTTTATTTTGAATATCTCGATTCCAATTCATCGTGTGTAAATTTCAGTATTTAATGCCTGGTTTAATCTTATTTTTTCTTTTCAAAAATATTGATTATTCTTATAAGCTGGATTCCTTCAAGTTTGCTAACAGCTCTATGCCTTCACTTAGTCCCATTCTTGACTAGCTCTGGGAAGCATTCTCCAATTAGGCTAAGCTGAGTCAAAGAAACCAATTGTGTGTGTGTCCACACGCATGCTACTTTTCTGTCTCTACATTTACATTTCTGATCCTGTATCTACTTATTTGTATTTGTAATTATATATTTAATGCCTGTATTTTCTCTGTATTTCTGGCTTGGAGTGTTGCCAGAAGTTGTAGTCAAGATGTCAGCTGGGGATGGAGTTTTCTAAAGGTTTCACTGGTTCTGAAAGATCTGCCTCCAATGTAGCTCACACACATACCCAGCCAATAAATGGTGATTATTGGTAAGAAGGCTGCATTTCTTGCTACATGGGCCTTTCCACAGGACTACTAGAGTATCCTCACAAAATAGCGGTTGGCTTCCCCTGGATCAAGATCCAAGAGAGAAAGATGGAAAGACCAGAAACTGTCTTTTCCTCAACATCCTATTAGTTGCACTGATCATTCCAATCCATTGTAAGACAATTACTGCAAAGGTGTGAATACAGGAGGTAGGATCATAAGGTCCATTTTGGGGGCTGGTTACCATAGCTTGTACTTGTGTTTGTCTGACTTGTTGATTATAAGTACAGAGCCCCATGCCTGTTGGCTCTGTACTTAAAAGCTTTGTAAGTAATGGTTAGAGTTAAAAGGGAAAGGAAAGAAGTTAAAGAAAAGGGGGGGGGGGAGAAGAAAGAGACAAGGAAGGAGAAAAGAAAGGAAGGAGCAAAGGAAAAAATAAAAGAATTATAGTTATTTCTTTGCCTCTGTCTCTGACCAGATTATTAGCTACTTGAGAATAGGGACTGGGAAGTCGTTTAAAAGTTACTTCAGTAAAAGCTGTTTGTTTTCAGCTTAGCACACACTAGAATCTTAATGAATATTAGTTGGGTGAATGACTGAATGTATCAGTGATGAATACATGAATGAGGGCTGAATTAAAGCAAATCTGTCTTGTCATCTGACTCTGAGCAAAAGCTCTCTAAGGACAAGAACTAGATCATTTCCTTCTTCACCCTTATTATGTGTATCTATATTGATATTGAGCTTATATTAAACCCATAAAAATAAACCCATTGAATTAATGCATGGATAAATTAACAGGTCATAGAGATCACTGTCCAATGAAGCTTTATGCATTTCTTTAAATATAATTTTGTGGTGCAGGAAAAAGTACATCAGCACAGAAGACCAGTTTCTCCCTTCTTCTTCTTTCTCAGTCTAAACAGCAAAACAGTGACTGGTACGTTAATAGAAGATACCAATTTTAGGGGCAAGAGAGTTTGTCTCTACTATTTTCAAAGTAAATATATAAGGCTTCTGCCAATTGATTCTCAAATGTAAACTTTTGAGTTCATTGGCTTTACTATTTGGGATGCTTGTGTTAGTCCAGGCCTTTCAATTTTATTTCCTGTAAAGGAAATTATGCTTCTTTATTTTTTTGTAGCACTGAATAGTTTACAGAATCCTGTCATGTTCATTCTCTCATTAAATCCTTAGAGTGACATTATAGGATGGGTAATATTATCCCTGTTTTTTAAGATTAAGAGGCTGAATATTTGCTAGGCCATAACTGTCCAAAATAACATTATTTTAGATGCAGCAGAACTAAGGCCACTCTCTTCCAAGTCTCAACATTTCTCCCTGAACAGAAAAATTACAGCACTCATAAGTGTGTGTATATGCATACATATATCTACATGTATGTTTTATATATCCTTTTCTTTCATATCCTGAAAACTCTCTGAAGTTTTCATTTTATTTTGAAAATGTAGTCCTAAACTCTTTCATACACAGCCTTGCTGAGAGAATGACTGAAACAGCAGATAACAGTATATCTAGGCAGTGGGCAATTTCCATCAAAAAGCTCTCAGCTGGAAGGTGGAGGCTGTCATTGGAAGGAAACTGTTACAGGTAGGTGGCAGGTGGAGGTAAGGCTGGCAGGAAACACTCTACCCCTATATTTTGATTTGGACATATTTGATTTAAAAAAAGAAACTCATATATTTGTTTAACTTAATAACAAGGAAACCCACTATATAGTCCTAGGAAAATTGGCCATAAACAAAATGCTGGAATTATAGCCAACCCTCAAGGGATATGGAAAATCATCAGCCCTCTACTGCTTCTGTCCTTGTTTTGTGTTTTGGAGGTACATGGACACTTATGCATTCTTCTCCTGGGAGTTTGTTTATCCCTCTATTTCAAGTCAATCTTTTCTATCCATTCATTTACATAAAATGTTTCCTACCTTCCCTAGTTGGCTGTCTCTCCTCTCCAAATGGTAATATAAATGGTAATGGCCTTTCTGCTTGGCCATGCAAGGTATATTACCATTTGGTGTCCAGATTCTACATGTGTAGGAGAGGAAATAGTAGTGGCCAGTCGAGGGCAGGTATTGCCACTGGTCCAATCAGTTGTGATCAAGAAGTGAGACAAGACGGTATACATTTCAGTATTCCAAAGCTGGAGGTTGGGCAGTTCTCTAAGAAGGAAGTATAGATATTTGGAAGATTAAAACAACTTCTGGTGCATCCATAAACCAAAGCTGAGAGGAGCAAAACAAGGAACCTAGTTGAAGGGCACTGGATGAAGGATTAAAACATGATCATTGGCAGGATGACCTAAAGTTGAACCTCTAAGCTGCTTATCCAGAGTTCCTTAAGATGGCTGTAAGTAAGGATAGAGTCACCCCCATGGTCTGTGATACAATGGAATGGAGAGGAGAAGGGATAAGCGATTTTAGCTGAGAAGAGCAAAGTGTCACAGCTGTAGAGATTCAAGAGATCATTAGGTTCTGAGAAGCTTGGAGAGCCAATTCCTTATCTGGGTTAAAGCTTTTCTAAGATTAAAATCCTGTCTTTTATTGAGGCAGTGAGGTTCAACAGTAGGCCTCACTGCCTTAATAAAAATAGCAATAGAAAATCTCCAGGCAGCTTCTGGAGCTATACTTGTCATCGAGGAAGACAGAAAAGCAACTGCCAAAGAGCAACCCCTCTGTCAGGTACTTGTCCTGTGCTATTTAATTCTCCCGCAGCAGCCTTCTGAAGTAGTCATTAGCATCCTCTGTATTTTGCAGAGAAAATGGGTTAGGTAATAACCAAGTAATTCTGCACTGCTCAAGCTACCAGCCAGCCAGTCTGAGCCCTCCGTACCTTCAGCTCTCCCCTTCTGCTCCTTCCCTTCCCCCCACATACCTTCTCTGCTCCCCTCTCTCTTTCACCTTTCTTCTCTTTTTTCTCTCCTTTCCTTTCACCTCATCTCCTTTTCCTCCTCTTCTTTTCCCCTTCCTTTTCCTTTCCATTCCATTTCATTTTTTTCTGTTGAATACTCTGGATCAGACTTTTTTCTTCAGTACCTTTTTGGACTCCATATTTGCTACATTCATGATTTTTTTTTTTCCATTTTTAAATTCCAAAATATTAAGGGAGTCAAATGTTTTTGTTACATGGCTTGAGTCAGGTCTATAAATGTGCCTATGACTTTTTTTTTTTTTTGCACTATCATTATCACAACCCTGGAGCCCCTTTTATTTCTTGGCAGTTAACATTTTAGCAACTTTTTTTCTGAATTTGAAATGCCCAAAGCATTTCTCATTATTAGCAGGAGGGTCTCAACACTCACACTTTCACTGTAGTCAGATTTGGATCCAAATGTGATTATAGTGAGAGCAATTGTGATGATGAATCTGGCCAGCCCCTCTGTAACTCAATCAATTGAACACTAACAAAGGGAATTGTAAGGGCTTCAGGGAAGGGCCAGGACAGCAATTAAGGGGCTGGCCTTTAAAAGAAATATGGGAAATATTTAAGCCTTTACATTTGGGCCTGATAGCAGAGCAAAAAAGGTTATGACTGCATGTAGTGTGCTGAAGAGTAATTTCTTTTTTCTTTTTTTCTTTTATTAAATCATAGCTGTATACATTAATACAATCAGGGGTACAATGTGCTGGCTTTATATACAATTTGAAATATTTTCGACACCTATGGTGCATCTTAGAAGGGTACAGGTGAAACTTACTAAATGCAGAATATAAATTTCTGAACACAGAAACTAAGAAAATGCCATGAAGGCTATGTTAACCAGTTTGATGAAGAGGAATTTCTTATGTGCTCTTGGTGTCTCTGTGATGAGGGGCTGTAAGGGCAGACTGGTACTCTGAAAAATACTGCCTGTGAGTTTTTTCTTGCTTCCTTCCCCTTTTATCTTCTTTAAAAGTTTGTAACAATATTATTACTAAAAACTATTGTAAAATAATAATGCAAAAGAAGACAGCAAACCAGAGTTCCTTCCTTTTCCCACTCAAACCTAGCTCTCATGTCCTCCACTCTGCCAATATCTCTATAACAAAATGAAACATAGATGTTCCCATCCCCACTGTATACAAACTTTCAACAGTATTTGTCACTCTCACTCTTTGCCTTGTAACTTTTAACCTTACTAACCTATTATTTTTTTTGCCTCCTACTTGTTTGCCTAATTTGTTATAGGGTCTTCTGGGAGATTGTCATCTTACATCTGAGCTTCCCACAGCCAACTGTTATGAGCTAAGCCATCCTTTAAGTACGTTATGTATATTATCTCAGTAAATCCTTCTAACATCCCATGAGAAGTTATCCCAGTTCTACAGACAAGGAACTTGAGACATGGAAAAGTTATGAAACTCTCAGAGTGGGGGATCTAAACTAGGAAACATAACCCCAGAGTCCCTGTTTTTGATAACTACACTGAACTGCTTCTGTTTATTGAAATTCTTTGCACTCTTATTCCTAAGGCTTCTTCTCTACTTTGTCTGTGCTTCCTTTCTAGCTAGTTCCAGCAAGTGCTATGGCTTAAATTCCCATTGAGAGACTAATAAACACTCTTCTTCTCGATACTACTGATACTCAGCAGTTACTAGACATTTCCACTGAATGGGCACAGAGACCTCAGTCAGACAGGTTCCTATTCTTAAGACCCTTTGTACACCTCCTTCACCTCACTTGTCACAAATGCAATTAAATAATTAACATCATAATTATTTGCTTCTGTCTGTTATCTCTGTGAGAATAAAAACTTGGTGAGGGTGGGAAACCTATCTTTCTTGTTCATCTTGGTGGTCACAACTAGTACAGTGCCTAGCATACTCTGATGCTAAAAAAAAAAAATGTTTTTTAAATAATGAGCAGCTGAAAGAATAGTAAAGAAATTTTTTAAAGGAAGAAAGGTCATTATAAGTCCAATCACACTTTCCCTGACAACATGCAACTCTACAATGCAATCAGTTCTTTGCATACATTTTAAATAAGTTGGATACATACTGAGTTAAAACTTAGGATTGTATTCTTTTTGCCTAACATGAAATCTTTAAATAGGTTCCTTTTGTATTTTATCATGTTAATGGTGCATGTGTTAAATAACAATTTTATATACTATTGTCAAAGATTTCCTCCCAACACTTAGTTAATATAGGCATATTTGTAATAAATATTTTTATGCACATAGCCATATTGTTCTTGTGAAACTGTTTCTTAAAATAAATCCCTACAAATATTCCAAGTTTAAATGCATAACCACTGTTATGGGTGTTGGCATACTACATATATTATAAAATTACTATAAAAATTGTTGCATTGATACCAACGGCAATAAACACAGGTTTCATTAGCATTGGTAACAGCGTCTTGGTTTCTGCATACAAACTTAGGGAAACTACAGAACTGTGGTTGGAATGTTTTTCATGGACAAAACAATTCTTTGGTGTCTAATCTTGGTTCTTTCTATCTACCTTTCATTTTTTCTTTTATTATAGTAAAATACAGGTAATATTAAATTTACCTTTTAATAATTTGGAAGTGTACCATCAGTGACATTAGGTACATTCATAATGTGCAACCAATGTCACTATCTAGTTCAAGGACTTATTCATTATCCCAAATAGGAGCTCTGTACCTATTAAGTAGTCAGACCTCACACACTTCATTCCTCCTCAACTCCCCCCACCCTGCCAGGCCCTGAGAGCTGTTAATCTGCTTTATGTCTTTATGATTTGGCTATTCTGGGTATCTCATATAAGTTGAATCAGGTGTTCAAACAAAAATATTACAAATATTCATAGTGGCTCTATTTATAATACCCCAAAGTCATTCTGTGCTAAGAGCCTACATGAGGGAAAAACTATCATATATAGAAGGATCAAGGAAAGACACAGGAGGGGGATATCATTTTTCTTTGGTCCTGAAGTATGAGTAGGAGTTGTCAGGCAGGAGACTGAGGTACAAACTTGTAGGGGCAAGGAAGGGTAGAAAAGAAAACTGCCTTTTACTTTCTCCTTCCTTTGTGTTGACTCAGATCTCTTCCTTGGGCCCACAAATTGATGATTTATCACTTCATCATCTCTGTTTTGAAATAAACTGAAGATAATTTTGGTTTTACTTTAACAAGAAGACAGCTAGAACTTTGTATGTGCTCAATGATATTAATAATTTTTCAATATTAAGAATGTCAATGTGACATTACTAAAGTGTGTTTAATGCTACCATTTTTTTAGTTTGTTTTCATTGGTTTATAAGAAGAAATAGGTTATGGATTTAGTGATTTTCTTACATGAAAGTGAAACATTCACTACCTGTTAGAACTATAACAATTTTGATTTCAAACACATCTGGTCCTTATAATGAATGACAGAGTGAGTCTACACTCTCTGACTCTGGGTGCACATAGTGCAGAAGGAGGACCAAAAGTATTTAGTGTGATGTGTCACTGTGCCCCTCCTGTCCCATGACAGACATCACTAATCAATAAGTGTGTTCTTTGCTGATGAGCCTGGACATGGCCCTGAATGCATGTGTAGATTGGCAGCCTGCCATGATTAATATGCAGCAATTCATAAAACTCCATGGCTATGTTTGTGAGAGCGGAGGCTAGACTGGGGTTGAAAGTCAGAAGTTGTATGTTGGAGACCTAATTCTTTCTTTAGCAATTTAAGTAACTTATTTGAACCTCAGTTGCTTCAGCAGGAAATAAAACCTATCAATATCAGCTTCAACGATTGTTGGAGGCTTTGATATGGCCAAATTTTTGAAAGAATATAGCTTCAGCAACATAGTAAGTGCTCAGTAAATAAGTTTAGTAAAATTAGAGTCCCTATGACTTGCCTCTTTTCTCTTTTGCTCCCCTTGCCCCCCAGTAAATGACCTCTGTTCCTGCTATGGCCAGTTGCTGCCATTCTCCCTTTCATTCACAGAGAAAATTTTGGAGCCACCATCTACTTCCTCTCTTTTAGCCCTTGTCACTAAAGTCTGCTAGTTTATTAGAAGCAATTCTAATTCTTCCACTTTCTCTGAGCTGACCTAGCACTGCCCTGACACTGGTGGAGGTTCCTTACTATATACCTGTATTATTTTATTATGTTCTTGTTTCTCCTTCTATTTCAAGGATTTTCCACCTCTGCACTATTAACATTTTGAGATGAATAAGTCTTCATTTTGAAGGCCTGTTCTGTACATTGTAAGATGTTAAGCGACACACAACATTTCCACCTGCTAGATCCCAGAAGCACTTTTCCAACTGTGACAACTAAAAATGTCTCCAGACATCAGCCACTGTACCCTGGTGGATGGAGGGGGAGAAAAATTGCCCTCGGTTGAGAACCGCTGCTCTAGTCTTATCCCTTTAAATATCTCACCACATTGAGAATTTATTCATCTTGCTATGACATTTCCTCATTTCAAGAATTGTCAATAAATTGCCATTTCCCAAAGATGTTACTATCTTTGCCTGTATCATGTTCATCAATAATTGGCCCTGGTTATTGTTCTTTGGACCAGAGCTTTTCAAGTTTAATGAGCTTATGAATCATCAAGCTATCTTTTTAAAATGCAAATTCTGTCTCAATAGGTATGAGTGAAGTCTGAGACTCTGCTTTTCCAACAAGGTCTCAGGTGAAGTTGATGCTGCTGAACCACAAAGCACTTTGAGTTGCAAAGCTTTGAAAGACCTTGACCAAGTGCTTCACTATCTACTGAGTGTTCACAAAGGGCCATGTTCTGTTAAAAAGGAACATACAGAGTGGCATAAGAGAGAGAAATAAGCAAGTGACTATAATAAAAATTGATACTTGTTACCATAGAAGTATGGATACAATCCATAGAAGTATGGATATGGAGATGCAGAGGGGTGAGAAGAAATTCATTCTGCCTAGAGCTCACAGGTGACAGGAAAGGAGGATCAGAGAAAGTTTTGATGTGGAAGTTCTCTTGATTTGGTCCTGGAGATTATGCAGGTGGTCTACCAAGTAGAGAGGAAAAGGAAATCCCTTTCCTGGAAGTGGGAACAGCATGATCAAAAGCAGAGAGAAATAAAAATGCGTCAGCTGTTGAAGGAACTGTGTTAAGTACGGCTAGTGCCCGGGCTGAGACTGGAAAGGATCTCAATAAACTGCTACAGATCAGGAAGTGCCTTGTCTGTCATACCACGTATTTGAGATTCATGATGTTACCTAGAGGGACCTATTGAAGGGTTTTACGCAGGCAAACAGGAGGACCAGAGGTTTGCAGTTGAGGGAGCGTGCTGACAGCCATGTGGATGGGGGGGGCATAATGAGGAGCACCCAATCAGACTGCCAGGGTAGAGGATCTTAACGAGGATGAGTGTGGTGGAAGCCCTGGAGACTGAACTGCCTCACCTCAGCCCAGGCAACTCTGTGGTGGGCATCTCTTCCCAGCTACACATGGATTTGTCGTGTAGCTTGAATGGACAGTGGGAATACACAGTCCATCACGAAAACTGGAAAGTACAAGAAATACCTTCCATTTACTAGCACACTGAGGGCACAGGCTGAGGAGGACAGGTGTCATATGAACTCCCTCACAGATAACATGCCCTTATTTTGCCAATTGAGTAGATTTACTTATTCACGTAGGACATATTAATTGAGGATCCACTCTGTATCGGGCCCTTTTTCCAACACCTGCCCTTGTGTTGTTTACATTCTAGTAACATGGTGTCATGAACTGACACAGGAAAGCTGGGGGCCGTGGAAAATACTTATTTTAGTTTGGGGCTGTGGCTAGCGTCCAGATGGAATCCTTCAGTCATAAATGTACAGCCATATCCTATGCTACACTTTCTAGAGCATTTCACATACAATTCTAATTAAATGTTTACAATAATTTTGTAGGGCAGATGGGAGAGGTAGCTATTGCCCAGATTGAGGGAGGGGGGGACAAACAAAAAAAAGGCTCAGATATGTGAAGAGGTTTGCTCAGAGTCAGTGAGTAAGTTGGTGTGAGACTCAGGATTGAATCTTGAGTTTCTGACAGCTAGCTAGCCTAGTCCTCTCTCCACAGTGCCCACTCTACCGTCTGCTCAATCACTGTTCTACAAATGATCACTACAAGTGACATGACGGGCAGTCATGGAAACTCTCCCCTGCATGCTGATGCCATTTTCACCCTCAAAGCGCTTCCCCAAGTGTGATCTCAGTTACTGCTCACAGCCCTAGGTGCTACTCCGTGGTGCTCACTGGGGGTTGTTGCTAGCTGCAGACGAGTTGACGAGTCACAGGCGTCCTGCTCTCAGCTGGCAGCCACCTTGCTCTGATTATGCTAATAACAGTCTTGCCTGCTGTTGCTATCAGAGACGAGCATCTCCATTCTTGCTTCTGTGTCTCTTCCCCCGTGCCTGCTCCTGATTTCTTTCCATCTCTCTCATTTCTGTCTCGAAATGATATACCAATACCTCAGGGATTTAATAAATAATAATAATAAAGAAAAACCCCAGGAGAATAGATATTTGTAGACTGCTGAGTACAGTATACATAAAAATATTCTTAAAGCAGAAAATGCTCCTGCCTGTTCCAAACATTATAATACAATATTATAACTATTAAGTGCTAATGGAATAGGAAATGTAAGATCTAATGCAATGGATTTAGGACATGGAGGCTCTAATTGCTCAAAGTCAGGGGTCAATAAAACCAGATACTGCTCACATTGAGGATTTCGAAAAGCCCTTCTGTGGGCTAACAGGTGAACCCCCAGACAGAACAGGAACTATTTTCCAAATGCCATATCACACTAACTTTCCAAAGTGCTGCTGCTTTCACAAAACTAGCTTTCCCTTTTTCTTTTGTAAAAGCATTTTTGCATGCACATGAGTATATGTCTGAATATATATTTATATATGAGACTATATATATAGATATGAGTGTATCTAAAGCAGCTACAGTAGTGTTGCTTGGCTGAGTAGGAGGTGATACAGGACTGTGCTATTAGTGAGCGGGAGGTAGGAGGTGGCTATGGCTGATGGGCAGGGGTGTGAGGTAATTGCAGGGTAATACTGTCTACAGGTATTTTTAGATAACACCAGAATGAGAGGATGTTGGTTGGTGGTGATGGTCTTTCTTCTTCTAGAACACAGTGATGAAACATGCATAATAAGAACAGAAGGATTGCCAATTTGGAGCAGACCTTTTGCCCATCTAGCCTAAACTATCGATGACAAAGACATCAACAGCTGTGTTGTGGGAGAGTAGGTTTTTAATTTTCCTTGGCATCTACCAAAAATGTTAGGGACCATGCCCTCGAAATCCTGGGTTTCCCTTAATAAGTCGCTGTAGATGTGTCATATTTTAATCTATTTTAGTATTTTAAATTTATAAATGTTGGCCTAGGGTAGTTCTTGGGAAATTTTTTTTTCTTTTCTTTCTTTTTTTTTTTTTTCCCCTTTTTGGTTTGGCAAAGTTTGCTATCTGCTGTGTCAAGTAGAGCTTCTTTAGTTTATTCTCAATGTACTTGTTTTTATTTCCTAAGCTTTAAGGGGGCACACAAGTAATTGTGCTCCAGAATTCACTACCTTTTATAGGATTTTATTTTATTATCATGTTTTCCTGGTGAGAAATATACTAACTATAATCAAAGGAGATTATGAAGATGGAAATGTCCTAGATACTGTAAAATTTCTGTAAGGTTACTATCATTTTTATTTTTTAACAATTTTTACTGTTATTTTATTCATGGTCAAAACCTGGGGGTCTTTCCTACTTCACATACAAATGTTTTCCAGATTCTAGTCATTTTGTCAAATAGCTTCCTACTAGAAAGAGTGACATTATTATAAAATCTAAATGCTACATTCAATGGAAAGAGCTCTTTAAGATCTACATCCCTGAGGGAAATAAGCTAGCTAAAATGTTCCTTGAGACAAATCAATCTTAACTTCAGATCCTGTCTGCCATTTTTCTTGGAGGTGGGCAAGACCCAGTCTCTTTCACCTGAAAAGCTGGTATCTGAGATACCAGGGTTAAAAGATCTTTCTTATTGTAGTATGGGAATATTCTAAAGTATGCTAGGAAAATGTAACAAATATCCATACCAGAACTGTAAAAAGCAAATAATTCATAAATGTTAGTTGTTGAATTAAGCATAATTTGGTGATGTATTAATACATTTGCGCCTTTTGCCTTCACTTTCAAGTATTGAATATTTTTACACGCAATTTTTCCATAACTTTGACTGCCTGAGTTAAATTTATGTGTGTGTGTGTGTGTATCATTTAGTCTTAAGATTTGCTTTAGGCCCTGTATGTCTCTTCCTGAGTTTCCCATCTCAGTAAATGGCATCTGCCTCCAGAGAGTTACTCATGTGCAAAACCGACATGTCTTCCCCCTCATGTGCCATCAGTTCCCACAGTCCATCTACTTTTCTTCTCCTGCATTCTCACTTCTTCAGTCCAAACTCTAATAATTTGTTCCAGCTCCAGCAAGTCTCCAATTCTTCTCTTTGAAGCTGTTCTTGCTTTCTTCAATCCAGTATCCAGCTGGAGTAAGTTTTTTTTAAAAAAATACAGATCTGATAATATTAATTCCCTCCTTAAAAGATTTTCTCCTGCTTTTAGGTTGATACCGTTATTACTCTTACAACAGCCTGCAGGGCTCTCAGGATCTGGACCATATGTGTTTTCCACCTTCTCTCCTCTTAGACACCGAGTTACTCCTCCAGCCTCAGAGACCTTCTCTCTCTCTCGTCATCAAACATTGCCATTCTCTCTTCCTGGAATTTTATCCTCTCCTGGACATAAGCCATGACACATGTGGGCACACGCACATCCAAGTCTTCACCTAGCTAACTACTACTCATTGTTGTAGAATTTTCCTTAAGAGGAACTTTTCAAGTTGACCACTGAATTCTCTTTACCCCCAATCTAAATTATGTCTTCCAAGTCTTATCTGCTAATAAAGCTTTTCTTTTCCATTTTCTCCCTCTCCATCCCCTCTCTCGCCTCTCATTTTCTGTTAAATACATAGTTAATCTGTGATTCCTTTGCTTGTTTCCTGTTAGGCCATAGGCTCAAAAAACTCATTTGGTTCACTGCTCTATCCCTTAAAATTGATCCTCACCCATTGTAGCCATTCATTCGATCAATTCTTATTTATTGGGTTGATAAAAAATTACTCTATATATCTTCCAGTGGCCTCTTCAATTGCTGTCTACTTCTAATGTTATTTTCAGGCTCTCAATAGTATCAAGTTAATCAAGTGGTTTTTCATTTAGGCGAATACCAAAGTGATGTGCTTTAGGGCATGCTACTATCACACTTCACACTGTAAAAAAAGAATATTAATGTCACTGTTTTATACTTGTAAAATGTCAGTCAGCCTATACGAATTTATGCAAAGACTCCTCAGAAATACACAGGGACTATTGTATCCTGTTAGGGAGAATGTTTACAAATTTCTTCAGGTTGTTTAGCTTTCTCATTCTCCTATTTGCCCTATCTAAAATAAGATGAATTCAGTTTGGCTATAGAATGATCATTAAGCTGGGAATTATAACATTACATAACATGCATGAGTCAGTTCTTAAGTTTCTGCCATTTACAGCACCAAGGTATACAGGCTTAATGTGGCTGGTGTGCACTTCCATCCTGAGAAGGCTAGGTCCTTTGACACTGGTTAAGGGGGTTTGTTATTTAAGCAAGAAGAGGCCTTAAAGAGCAGTTTATCTCTTCAAGAATCGCATATGTGCTGCAGCCTATTGGAGCTGACTCATCCTATCAGGCCTCACGCATAAATGAATGAATGAATAAAATGAAGAATATGTGAATGTAAGGCAAAAAGGGCAGTTCAAAGGCAATGAATATACTATTTTCTGTAGCCATGTTGTAAAATCCCTAATCATCCCTCTGTCTCTAAAATTCTATTGGAAGAATAAATACCAGCAGTTTCCTGGGTAGAATTAGATTGGAAAAACCAAGTGGAGAGTTCATTGCTTGGCAGAACTTTCTTGTCCCCAACCAATGGAAGGGAGTTAGAAAATTATGCCTGTCCCCAGAGGACTTCCTAATAATTGTGCTGAGAAGGGATGTTTAGATAGCAATGAAAAGCATTGTATTATAGAATTATGAAAATGGTGAAATGCTTTAAGGAAAAAAGAATACTTTTAAAATTTTCCTTAGGCAATATTGAGAAAATATTTTGGTTTGTATTTTATAGTGTCAAACTCTGGCTTCTCAACAATTAGTATAAATGGTTGAGAAGAGTCTAATTTCCTTTATTATACTAGCTGACAAGGCTGGCAGGATCTGGCAGGATCTGGTCCACAAGGCTGGCAGGTTCTGGCAAGATCTAGTCCACAAGGCTGGTAGGATCTGGTCCACATCCAAATGAATCTTAATTTCATCTTTTTCCTCCTCCTATTTTCTTTCACCTTGTTGACTACAGGTGCTGAAGAAAAACTTTCATCTGGCTCCAGACCAAATCTTCCTCTTTCATAGGAGAACTGTGCTTTGGGTTGATAGGTACCTAGAGGTGACACAGTGGAAGGGACAAAGTTTTATGTTAGAAAAACTGGGTTTGAATTCTGACTATTCCTTCAATGTGTACTATTTTGGATTGTTGTTTAACAATTCTGAGCCTTCCTTTCTTTGTCCCAAAAAGAAGACCAATGCTGGTTATAGTACAAAAAACAAACAAACAAACAAAAAAAAACACGATAATGAATATAAAAAGTTCTTGATAAACTGAACAACCAAAAAAAAGCTCTACATTTGTTAGTTACCATTAACTACAAATGTAGTTAATTAGCAATATACACTGTTTATTCCATTGGCAATTACTAGGGCATCTGATCATAAATTTAGCATCAACCAAATGCTCTCCTAAAACAGCTGACATTTAAGTAAACATGTCAATTATGTATAGAACTGGAGACTTTATATTTTATCCCTGTATTAAGTCAAGCAAAGTGTTTCAACTATATTATTTATATTATTTTTCAGAAGTACCCTAAGTGACTTTTAGTTTATGATACTCTCTGATTCTGTGGAGACTGGGTATGAGAATTATTCACTTAAATAGCCTTTCTCTGTCTATGGTAGAACTGAGGTTAAAGATAATGCTATCCTTTTACTAGGATAAATACATTTCTCCTTGATTCTAATTCCAAGGAAAGTTTTGACACCCCCTAGATTTAAATCCTTCCCTGTGACATGAAATGAGACTGCTATACCTTGATGTTTCTGCATTTTTGTCAAGTTTTATCAGACTGTTAAGAGCTAAATTTTGTAAAAATTTATCAGGGTGCTTGACTAATTTATTCATTTGAACAAACACAGGAATATGTCTGCCCTGAAATTGCTCTTACTTAAAAATGTCTTTGATTTCCTTTAAGTTACATTGTATGTTAGCCAGAATGTTGTTTTCAGTCCTCTGGGAGTCAATGGGGTGTAAATATAAAATATACATATAATTGCAGCCAGAACAAAGGTGTTATATGTCTCAAATTTTGTAGGTCTCAGTGAGTGATCACATATTGTGTATTCAATTCTATATCCCTTTAGGACTTTACTTGATTCAAGGAAAATTGAATGCATCATATAATGAGTAGCTTTACAATAAAGCTTTACTGCCTAAAATAAAAAAAGTCCATATTCTAGGGAAATTTTATGGTTGAATCCTTTTATCTCTTTTGGTTGCTCCTCCTTACCTCTGCTACTTTTAAAAATCACAAACACTTGGTTTGTCTTCTCTACTTCCATAGGAAATTCACACTTAATACCTTCTGTATCTTCTCAGCTGTACCCTGGCTCCTCTGGTGGTTTTTCTGACATCTGGACACCTACAGGAAACCCGTTATACCAGGGAGCAAAGCAGGATTGGGCTTAGCCTATGTGTCTCTCCAGAGTCCACTTCTGGAGCTGGAGTTCCGTGTCTTACTAACAAACTCTCAAGGCCATGTTCTTTTAAGCACTTGTGTCTTAAATAAGATGAAAGAGGATATGATCCATCTGAATAAGCCTGGAGGTTTGCATCTTATGGAGGCCAACCTTGTCAACTTTTTATATTCTCTTTTCTTGTGTGAAGGGATTTAAGGTTTAATTTAGACCTATCTGTTTTCAATTCTAATCCAAAATAAAAAGAAAAATAAATAAAGACCTAGCTGAAAAAGAAGGTACATCCATCTGGTGTTTAGAAACAATAAAAAATATTGTAACCAGGTGTTTTAAAACTTGGGGAAGTTTTTTTTTTTTTTGGCTAGGGCTGGGTTTGAACCTGTCACCTCTGGCATATGGGGCCAGCACCCTTCTCCTTTGAGCCATAGGCACCACCCAGGAAGTTTTTAATATGTTTAATTTAGTTCATTGAGCATTTCAGAGCAACAGATTAGACACTTGGGATATCACTCATCATCCTTGCCCTTAGAGAGCTCACTGTGTCATGATTGGTCAATGCCCCGTTCAATACCTGCTGTATCATAAGTGCCCCAACAATGCTTGTCCTCTTTCATAGAAGAATTAGATGTTTACAATTGTATAAATTTTGGATGAGGATAGTTAGAGCATAGTCAGAACATTTTATAGAAAAAGAATAGAAACCTACATTTCTTTGTTTATTAAGTCTCCAGATGTCCTATTTGGAAGTTTAAAATAGTTCCTTAGAATCTACATCCATCTTTAGATCACTCCCTACGACAAAAAAATATTCACACCATTTTGTCAGGACAAAGTCAAACCAAAAACCCTTTTGTTTTTTTCCTGAACAGAATGGATGGGTTAGAAATCATTTTTGGCAGTTTGTCTCTTTTCCAGCATGGCAAAATTTCCTCCCAAACACTCAGCTGTTATTGCAGATACTTTCTGAATCAGCCCATCTCTATCGGGTAGACCTGGGAAGTGAAACACAACTCGTAAGAGTGATTCTTTCTGAACATGTATTGCTCCCTTCTCTGTTCAATCTAAGGGAAAATGGCATGAGCTCAGGGTCACAGAAGGTATGTATGAACGAACTTTGTGAAGAATGTGGAAGGTACACTTAGGAGACCAATCTCATTTGTGTGGAGGGTTTCTTTTGACATACGATAAATTAGAATCATAGTATCATGAATTTTGAAGCTGGCTAAAAAATAAGATAGTTATGGAATTGATGTAGGCTCTTGGATTTCCTGCTAAACCTTAGTAAATATCACTAGTGGAAATAATTAGTCAAAGTTGGGTACTTTGTGTAAGTGGTGCATGCACGTTCAATTAAATGAATTTAGAGAACTCAGTACTTTACTTTGTTCACACCAGATTAGATTGCATTGCTTTTACATTCTCAGACAACACTGAACTTCATTAAAAGAACATCCATACAAAGTAGCTGCTTTCATGGTTTTGTCCCATCTAGACAACATAGTTTCTCCTGTAATGGTTAAACAATAGTTATTTTATCCATTTCAGATCTGAAGATGACAATACCTGGAATGGTTATGAACTCACGATTTATAGGGACAAAAACCCAGGTAGTGTATAAATAATCTACATGTTGGAATGAAATTTGTATGTACCTGTGGTTACACAGTGAACTTCACATCCACGTTAGGAAAATCAGAGTGCTTTTCTTCTTTGTGTTCAATACTGGTTTGTACCTTCTCAGATCAGTGTCAGTCATTTTTTTAATAGAAATAGCTTGATGTTTTCACTTGTAATAGTCTCTATAGAATGTGCTTAAAAGCATAGGCTTAAGTTTATATCCTGGCTTGACCATTTAGTGGCCATGCAATGCAGTGGTTTAACATGTAAGCTTCTTCTGGTATGCAAAGTGAGAATCCTTATAGCACTTACCTCACTTGTGATTATAAGAATTAATGAGTTGGCACATGGGCTTACTACATTGTAGCATACATTATTATTATTATCATTGTCTATAGAAAAGTAATGAGCTGAAGCCTTGTGAATGCTTTCCCAAATGTCTAGCATTTGTTATTTATGAGTGTGGAAATAGTCTGAGCATCCCAGGGGTTTCCTCGTTCATGGTTTCGCATCATGGCCATGATTCCATGAGCTATTTTTATTTTTATTTATTTATCTATTTTTGCAGGTTTTGGCTGGGGCCAGGTTTGAACCTGCTACCTCCGGTATATGGGGCTGGCACCCTACTCCTTTGAGTCACAGGCACTGCCCGTTATTTTTATTTATGTTCGTCTTTGGGTAATGTAGACCTCTGAACAATTTGCTTATAAACCTGTAAATTCTCTTGTGTTCATGAAGTTGTATGTTCTATGGACAAGATATCCTCTACTCAGAAAAAGTAGTATTAGGGAACTATGTTAGTCACTTGGGAAATTTTCATTTAGCCTTGTATCTAAAAGAGAGAACTTTCCATACACAGCCAGGTCTTTAAGTTGCTGTTTTAGTCAAGTAATAGGTTTTGACATCTGTTCTATCGTAGATACTCAGTTGAAGTAATTTACTGACCTTGCGTGCAGTGGCCTTCTATTTTAGTATGTGAGGCATACTTTCTAGTTTTTGTAATAATTCGCTAGGACAACACAGTGCCTGCCTACTTTCACTCTGCACTCTCTATAAACTCCCTTGTTCCACTGAATTTCTTCTTTGTTTTAAACCCAGATTTAAAAATTCTTTCTTATTGTGGTAAAATACCATAACATAAAATTTATCACCTTAACCAGTTTTCAGTGTACGATTCAGTGGTGGTATGTGAGTTCACACTGCTGTGTAACCATCACCAGTATCTATCTCCAAAACTATTTTTTTTTCACATTTTATTTTGGATACTTATTAATAAAATCATAAAAGTTGTCTGTTAATTAGTGCAGGTCATTCTGATAGTCCTCCTCATCCTGATATGCAAAATCATTTTTCAGTTTGGGATTATCCTGACTTTGATAACATTGTTCCTTTTTTTTAAATTGTTTTTTATTAAATCAACTTTGTACATTGATTCATTTATGGGGTTCAAGGTACTGCTTCAATATACAACATGAAATACTTATATTGAACTAAGTAACACATCCATCACAATTATACTCATTTCTTAATAGTTTTGAAATGTACCATTGCATCATACACATTAGGTGAGGTCCCCCGAATTCCCTCCCTTCTCCCGTGTCCCCCCTCCCCTCCCCTCTCTCTCTTCTTCCCTTCTACCCATGAAACAATGACTTCCCATTTCTCCTTTCTCCCATCTTTGGCAAACACCAAGCTACTTTCTATCTCTATAAATTGAATTATTCTAGATACCTCATAAAAGTGGAATCATATGGTATTTGTCTTTTTGTGCCTGGCTTATATTCGACTTAGCATAGTGTCTTTAAGGTCTGTCCACATTTTAGCATGTGTCAGAATTTCCTTCTTTTGCAAAGCTGAATAATTTTCTACTGTTTATACTATATTTTGTTCATTTTTCCACTGGTGGACATTTGGTATCCTTTGCCTATCATGAATAATGCTTCTGTGAACATGGGTGTACAAGTATTTCTTTGATACTTGGGATCTTAATTCTATGCCCAGAAGAATTACTGGATTATATACTGTTTCTTCCCCCCCCATACAAATATAATATCAAGGGAGTACAAATGTTTTCATTAAATGGGTAGGTTTTATAATACAAATTAAAACCACAATGAGGTATCACCTTACCCTTGTCAGAATGGCTCGTCTCACAAAGTCATAAAGTGATAGATGCAGGCATGGATGCAGAGAGAAAGAAATGCTTATACACTGTTGGTGGGGCTGAAAATTAGTGCAACCTCCATGACAAACAATTTGGAGAGTCCTCAAAGAAATAAACATATATTTACCATTGGATACAGCAATCTCACTACTGGGTATCTACCCAAAAAGACACCTGCATTCAAATATTTATTACAGCACAATTTACAATGGCAAAGATGTGGAATCAACCTATATACTCATCAATTCATGAGTAGATTAACAAAATGTGGCACGTGTCTACCATGGAGTACTACTCGACTATAAACTGAAATGAGTTAATGCTCTTTCGGGCAATATGGATGAAGCTAGAGATTGTTATCCTAAGTGAAGTACCTCAGGAATGGAAAAACATCACATGTACTCTGTAATAATTTGGAGCTAATGAATGGGCACACATGGACACAGAAGTAAAAGTCACTGGAAATCAAGAAGGAATGAGGGGAACAGACAGGGAGGTTAAAACCTACCTATTGCGTACAGTGAACACTACTCGAGTGATGGGCATACCTACGGATCTGTTCCACTGAATTTCAAACTGCCTTGAATCCCCTTACTCCTCTTAGATTAGTGGTTCTCAACCTTCCTAATGTCGTGACCCTTTAATACAGTTCCTTATGTTGTGGTGGCCCCCAACCATGAAATTATTTTCGTTGCTACTTCATAACTGTAATTTTGCTACTGTTATGAATGGTAATGTAAATATCTGATATGCAGGATATATTTAGGTGACCCCTGTGAAAGGGTCATTTGACCCTCAAAGGGGTTGCGACCCACAGGTTGAGACCTGCTGTTAGATTTAAGCTGATTTTTTCTCTTAGGGACTCCCAGTGTGTATAGGAGAGACGTTAGAGTGAGGGTAAAGATGGCTTATGTTTAAATTTTCAAGAATACCTAACTTGTTTTTCTTTTTCTCCTTCCCCTTTATCCATTGTTGCTGTCATTTCTGGGAGCATTGTGGATGTCAGTTTATTTCTGTGTACACAAGAGATACTATGGTGGTCAGGAATTAATCCTTTCCTTGTATTAACAAGGTCCCCTGTCTTAATGTGCAAAAAGGGCCATTGAGGAAAGAAGAGCCAGTGGCTGAAATGAAGCTCCTCTGACAGGGAATTTAGACTATGAAAAGCTAAAGTTCATTTTTCAACGTGTAGCTATTTACAGTTATGGTACAGTTATGGTACAGCAACTTCTCCCTGGCCAGATGTCTCCTGGAGTCACTTAGGGCATAATAGCTTCAGTTGTCTTTGAGATGGAAGTGTCTTCAGCATTGCAAAGTCTGCAGAATCGCATGTTGAGTCAGGGTCAAAGTAAGGATCTCTGTCTCTTCTTTCTGAAGTGTTAAATACACAAAAGCCATATCCACAAATTTCTTTGAGATAAGTCTTTATATTCCTGGGTGCTGCTGAGATTGCTGAGTGTCAATATCACCTTTGGCTTCATCATTTTTTCCCGAAAGTATCCTAGATTTGATCTTTGTCCAGAAAATGTTTCTTAATTTTAGTATTGTAAGTTGTATGAAGAGGCTGAGAATTTTCAAACAATTCTTGGCTCCTATTCTCACCAGTCCTCCCTTTAGCTTTTTCATTCTCTGCTTGCATTTTACTCTAAACAGCAGAAGAATGAGGCAGCCCTTTCCACACTCTGCCTGGAAGTCTCCTTAGCCAACTCTCCCATTTTATTAGGTATGTTTCCTACGCCTCATATTATTAAAGAGGACACTACTGCCAAACTTCTTCCTACCATTAACAATAAGGGTCCCCTTTCCTCCAGGTTCTTCTAGTTTCTATCCACTGTCCATTTTCAAAGCCCTTCTCTTAATGTAGTGTTTTTTTATGGTAGCACATCTCTCTTGGTACCAAAATCTGTATTAGTTGTCTGCTGTCACATAGCAATTTACGCTAAAACTTAGTGGCTTCACCAATAATAAAAATTTATTGTCTCATAAAGTTTCTGTGTTTGGAAATCTAGGAGCAACTTCGCCGTTTGGTTCTGGCTTGGAGACTGTCGGTAGATTACAGTCAAGATGTGGGTCTGAGCTGTGGTTATTTGAAAGCTGGACGTGGCCGAAGGATCAGCTTCTGAGCTGGCTTGATAATATGACTTGTTGCTGGAGGTCTCAGTTCCATACTATGGGGACCTCTCCAGACTCTACTCATGGCACAGCAGCTGATTGGCCCCAGAGGAAGTAATATGAGTGAGAATAGGACAGAGGCCATACTACCTTTTATGACCTCATCTCAGTAGTCAAAAATCATTATCTCTGAAATAATCCAATGATTACACAAATTAATCTTGGTTATTGTGGGAGAAGGAGACTACATAAGGCTATAAATACCAGGAGGCAAAAATACTGGGATACATCTTGGAGGCTGGATATAATAGGAAGGGATCCAGAGGTTAGCAATTGATAGAAGTCAAGCTATGGCATGGCGATAAACCAATTCTCAAAACAAAACAAAACAAACAACAATACCATGATTTCTAGTATTTTTGATTATATAAATACTACTATAATGGTTGATTTTGAGGTACCAATGGTTTAACAACAGATTTGCAAAATTCCCAAATACTTAACCATCGACTCTCATTAGTTAGCAAGCGCCAACTCGAGCATTGACGCCCAGGCTGGAGAGGCCAAAGGAGGAGGTTATGCTCTTCAAGGGTAGAGGTCATAGCTACATGAGAAAAGCTGAACTCCCAGTGGGATTTTCAAGTGCAAGTTACAGACTTATGGAGGAAAACCAATGGCTACTGGAGAAGTTGGGAATGTAGCCAGCAGGATTAGTCCCTTGCAATTCAGAGAAGAAAAAGGAAATGGATGCACTTAGGAAAAAGGCAAGCATGCTTATGATTGGATCAGGTAGGTGACAAAAAATGGAAGAGTTGGGACGAATTTATAGAGGCAGAAAACACATTAATTAGGTTGACTGAGTCTGGGAGTAAGAATTGGAAATGATTGCAAGTGAGCACAAAAGATCTTTTCAATGTGGTAGAAATGTTCTAAAACTGAGTTTTGATGACAGTCTCACAATTCTGTAAATTCACTAAAAGTCTTTGTGTGTGTGTGTAAGAGCTGAGATTCTATTTAGATCTAATTCCATCATACCATATAACTATACTGCATCAGAAAAATAAGAGGCGGATCTTTGGACTATATTTGATATTTTAGGCTTTAAGGTGATACCAATGATCCCATCCTCTTGATGTTTACATCCTTGTGTAATCTCTTCCCCTTGAGTGTAGGCAGGACCTACAACTTGCTTCTAACTAATAGATTATGATAAAAGTGATGGGATGGCTCTCTGATGGTTATGTTATATTATGCTGTAGAAGACTGCATCTTATAGGAAGTCTCACCCCCTTCCTCTTTGATAGCTTTGAAGAAGAAAAGTGCCATGAATTCTATAGTCTCAAGGAATACCTCTGTCAAGAATCCAAAGTGGGGCAAAAGAAATCTAAAGAGCTTTGAAGTGGATTCTTCCCCAGTCAAGCCTCCAGATGGGAATGCAGCATAGCTGAATACCTCAATTGTGGGCTGTGAAACCCCAAGCAGAGGAGCCAGTTAAGCTGTGCCTGAATTTCTCACTCGTATGCATGTGAAAGAATGAGTGCCGTTTTAAGATGGTAAATTTATGATAAATTTCCATACTATAATAGAAAAATAATGAACTCTCCTTTGCCTATAGTTATATAAAAATTTATAGATATATTTATGCCTAATTTTTATGCCATTATAGTTCTGTGAACACATTTTTGCATTTGAATGATCTGGTGTTCTATAATTACATTTCCTTTCTTTAAAAATTTTTTATTTTAAAGGAAAACTAACTACATTGATTTTATTTGTCTTCTACATACCAATCACTAATTCACCACTAAACCTTCTATCTGAGTGTAAATTTATTACCAGTAAGCTCAACACATCAGGCAACTCATCAACTTAATTGTTGTTATTGAGAAGTTTGATTTGTTTCTGATTTTGTTTCCTTACCCCCGCCACAAAGAGCTTTTTAGCTCTCTTTATCTGAATTCTGAAATTTTATGATGATGTCTCATGGTTGTAGTTTTCTTTTATTCATCATATTGGGCCCAATAGGATCTTTTATTAAAAATACTCATTTTAATAGGAAAGTACACATGATTAGGTTACATTGTTTGTGTTCCTTAGGTAAAAATAGGAACTTTTAATGAGAAAACATATGTTGGTTCCAGAACAATTATTTTATATTTTCTTTTCTCTTCTCTCCTCTGTCTTTGTGAGAGGTACTGTCCTCCTCTCCATTTTATCCTCAAGTGGGAAGATCTTCACATCCTGTTTTTGTTCTAGATCCTTCTTTCTTGCGTTGTCATAGACTTCATTCCTACAATTATATTCTGGGGCTGAGGAGTGCAAATTAAGTTACTTATCTGTTTTCCTCTTTAGGTTTCAGTATTTTAGGATCTGTTGAATCAGTTATCACTCATCCATCTGCCTTCCAGCTTCCAAAATGTTGCTGTTTTTTCCTCATTTTTTTTTTTTGTAAGCTTAGCCCTTTTTAAAAGATCACTTTACTGTCATTTCAGTGTATTTTTGGGAAGAGAGGAACATAAACTCTATGTTCATTTTAATATCTTTACCCAGAATCTGACCTCTCTACATTTTACTTTCCTGTTATTCTCTAATAATAGTCCTATGAGGTAAGCAGGGAAGATATCACTGTCTCTCTCTTACTGATAAAATATTTGGCATTCAGAAGGCTCACGTGACTTGTTTGGTGTTACTAAACGGGCTGAGGCATATTCAAGCCTCTGGTGTCATAATTTGTTGTGTGTTTCAGCTATTGCATATTGCTGCTCTATTCTGGCTAATAGACTCAAACTTTAGTATATTTGGAAGTGGTGTTCTATTCCAGTGTTTCCCAAAATGTATGCTGCAAAACACTAGTTCGAGGAGAAGCTCCATGAAAAAAGATTCCATAATCAACCACACTTAAGAAACACTCTACATTAATAGATTTCTTTAATTCTATGACACTTCTAATTATAGGAAATAATTATTATGATTTAATAACATATTTTGGTGGAGCTGTACATAGGGTGAGAAAGAAACATATTAGGTGTTATAAGAAACACAGAGAATTTGGGAAATGTAATTTTTTTAAAAAGCATATCTCAGAATTGAATAAATGCACTTTATCTCCTTTCCATTGTATTTCTGTTGTCTTTCAAATATGAAAGACTCTGAAAATGGTAATAAAGAAACCTGTTTAAACTAGTTAGTGAAGTATTTCTCACTTGACACCTATTAATATTACAAGTAATTTGTTTATTTATATAATAACTATCCATTGTGCTTCTGTTCTTCACAGGACACTGTGCTGTGTGCTAGATGTTAGCATGATGAGAAATGATTCCAGCCCCTTGTGGACTATAAGGGAGGTAGGTGTGTGTCTAACAGATGTCTTAACCTAATCTGATAAATTAATCAAGTTTACTCTTAGGAACTGACATTCAAATTAAAACCAGAAAGAGAAACATGAGCTATTAAGCTCCTGATGGGTGTGGGGATGGCGATGGGGAGAAGACATAGACGGTTCCAGGAATGGGTGGTGATGTTTTAGACTCTGCATTGAAAAACAGTGTGTGTTTTTAAAACTCCTTTAAAGACAAGTAGAGTATTAGCCTAGAGAAGTTAGAATTAAAGAATGTTGATGTTAAATGAAGTCTTAGACATCTAGTCCAGTACTATACCCAACAGATAAATCCCCATATCCTAGATAGATGCTCTCTCCATTTCAGACCATGTAAGTGGTAGAGAACAGATACTTCTTACTGGTTGAGAGGGGTCCAAGTAATTTTTCTTTGTGAATTTTATAAAATATTAAAAAGAAAAAAAGCCAAGCCAGGGTTATTTTATATTTGTAACATTTACATTAATTTTTTTGGCATATGCATAGAAAACACTATGAAAGTAACAATGATTAAATATAAAACCTCGTGTAATGTTAGTGCTAATTTTGACTTGAGGCTATTACAAATGTGAGACCCAGATTGAATTATCCTCCTTAACTATACCTCACCTCTCCCTACATTTTAAACTTTACAGAAGCTTATTAATTCTCATCATGTAGGGTGAACTGATAATATAGGATCTATCCATTAGCTTACGTTTTGGAAACATGAAATAGGTCTTCTCCCTCTACCTTAAGAAAGCCCTTTAAATATTCAGATACTCCTTATGGGTCTCTAAGGCTAGACAACTATCCAGTGGCTTTAGCATTTCTCAGATGGCATAATTTCATGGACCTTCTTTCTCCCAATTGACCTGAAGATATTCCTAGAAAACCCAGAGTTTTGCAGTCACTTGGCTCTGGGAAGCATCTCTGTCAACAACAGGAGTGTGGCTAACTTTGTACTTGTTTAAATGGGAAGTTCTCACTAAACCATTCCAAACATTCTGGGGCCCTTTGACTCACCTCAGTCTGACAACAGGGAATTTCCTTCACTACCACTCTATTCTGTCAACACCATTCAGTAGTATTTCTTTCCCTGAGTAGAATGGATTCTTTCGGCAAAGCAAATTCATTTTTCACATTACTCTGCATTCTGGGTATTCAGATGGAACACGTGTATATCCTGACTCTCTATTTAAATTGGTGGGACATGCCCTTGGGTCATATACATACAAGTCACTGAAAGGGAGGCAAGGACATCTGAGAGACATTTTTGTCCATTTCCAAGACTTCCCACACTCTTCCTGCATTGACTCCACTTGACCTCATCCCTTGTTTTAGGCTTGATTCTTTTGTAGTTTTCACTTGGTTCAGACTCTCAAAATTCCTTTAAGTGCTTTGATTCGCTCTTATAGCTCAAGCTTATTTTCTTTCCAGTGGCCTCAGAGAAGACATCTCTCCATTGATTTTGGTCTTGAGACATCATCCCTGTAATACCCTTTTTGTATCTTACACTGGCAAGGCCCATGTTGGACATCACTAAAGACAAAAATATGTAAGATGAATATTTGGGAAAACTAGGTTCTCCCTAATTCTAGAGAGCTCTACACAGTATAGCTTGATTTCTGGGACATTTTTCATCTGAGACATACCATCATTGCAAAGTATAAATAAAGATGGAAGATCTTCATGAAATCTTGTGGAAGAAATTCCCACTCAGAGTTTTTATCTCTTAGACCTAGTAAGTACATGTTTGGTGATGAATCTTATAAAAGAGTGAATAATATTATTCTTAATTCTTCATTCCTTTTGCCATGTGCTTCCTACTAGAGGCTCAACTGGATGGTGGGCTAGGTCATATGAATTTCTTTGATCCAAGGAATGCTAGCCTGGGTGACGTAAGCAGTGGTTTTCCTGTATTCACCTGGATTGCTTAGACTCTTGCATTTTGGCTATTTACTATAAGAAGAGCTTGCCCCAGGGAGCCCTGGGTTCTATAATCAGAGGTTAGGAGACCTAAACATGTCCTGATACTTGGAGCCAAGCTGCCTTGGCCAGCCTGCAGACCCATTAGCAAAAAAATGTTTATTGTAAGTCATGGAGATCCGGGGAGTGTTTATTATGTAGTTTTATCCTAGCAGAGACATGACTGATAAAATCTTCTTTATACACTTTACACAAAATATTGCCCTGTTACCTTCCTTAGAAAACTTTCCACTAGGGAATGAACTGTGTACCTCCAAAAGGATAAATTATAGTCTAATCTCTGGTACTTTGAATGTGATCTTATTTGGACACAGGGACTTTACAGATATAATCAAGTTAAAAAGAGGTTGTACTTAATTAGAGTGGGCCTTAATTCAATATGAATGGTGTCTTTATGAGAAGGAGAAAAAAGAGACTTAAAGAAACAGGTGGAGGCTCAGCGCCTGTGTCTCAACAGGCTAAGGCGCCAGCCACGTACGTCTGAGCTGGTGGGTTTGAATCCAGCCCGGCCCGCCAAACAACAATGACGGCTGCAACCCAAAAATGGCTGGGCGTTGTGGTGGGCGCCTGTAGTCCCAGCTACTTGGGAGGCAGAAGCAGGAGACTCGCTTGAGCCCAGGAGTTGGAGGTTGCTGTGAGCTGTGATGCCACAGCACTCTATCCAGGGTGACAGCTTGAGGCTCTGTCTCAAAAAACAAACAAACAAAAGAAACAGGGGGAGAAGACTGCACGATAGAGGTCAATGTGTTGCAGCTGTAAGGGAACGGATGCCAAGGATAGAAGAGGACTACAAGAAGCTAGGAAGAGACAAAGAAGGACCCTACCCAGGGTCTCAGAGGGAACATGGCCCTGCTCACACCTCAATTTCAGACTTTTAACTTGTAGTACTGAGTATGCTTCTGATACTTTTCATCACCCAGTTTGTGGTATGGCAGCCCCAGGAAGCTTATATACATTTCTGAGTGACCCTGGACTCAAGTTTTTTCTCTCTTCTCAAAATACTTTATATCACACTTAGTAATGGCATTACATTCTACCTGTTATCAAAGTCACTATTGTCTTTCCTACTAGTCTTTATAGGACCACATTTGAGCCACAGCATATTATTGGTGCCTGACTCTTGGTAGGTGCTTACATGATTGTGTTAGAGCAGCAGATGTAAAGTGAGAGGACATGATTCTCATGTCTGGATTTCTCCCTTAATTGTTGTGTGATCTCACATAATTTAATCAGCTTCTGAGAGGTTCATTATCCTTATCTATAAATAAGCATCAAATAACTATCAGCCAGAGTCTCCATAAAAATTAAATGAGTTAATGGATCTGAAAAGGTTTTATAAACAGCCAAACTGCAATAAAATATTGGGCTGCTTTGTGATTCTTTATGTGAACCTTGTTGCACTCTGTGATTTGCTCAGCACACATTTTTGCACACTTCCTCATGAATGCCTAGCATCATACCAGGTGCTTTGCACACTAGGCATGGAGCTTACAAGTGAAGTAGACTCATTAGATAGGATGAAACAAGAAGTAATGTGGAAAGTAATGGAGTGGGGATCTACTTTAGAGAGTTATGGCAGTCCTCTCAGTGATACTTAAGTTGAGAATTGAATGATGAAAGCACGCCATTCATGTGAAAAGCCATGGAAAAATTATCCCAGGCAGAGGCAAGAGCAGTCTCCAAGACCTTAATTTGAGAAAGAGCTTGGACCAGCTCTTTCTCAAGGGACTGACAGAAGGCAAAGATGCCCCAACCAAGTGAGGTGGTCCAGAAAACATCATTTTGAGAGGCAGGTGGGAGACCAATCTTCCAGAACTTTGCAGGCCTGGTTCAAAAGTTTAGATTTTTACTCTAAATGAAATAAGAGAACTATGAGAGATTTTCATGTAAATAAGGAACATGGAACTTAAAAAAGAAATCTCTCTGGCTTCTTCTGCAGGGTGGGAGAGAACAGTTAGGAAGAGGGATGTTATCCACATGGGAGATGGTCCATTTCATGAACTAGGATAACATCAGTGGTAACTTCAGCAGCTTGGGTTAGGGTACATATTTTCAAAATTGAACTGATAGGTCTTTGTGGTTCCTTAAATGGGAGGTTGAAAGAGAGAGAGTCAATGAAAACTGCCAGATCATGGGTTTTGTAGCCATGTATATGGTGGCTTTTTTTATTGAGTTGCGGATGATGGCTTTTGGGCAATATTTAAGAGTTCTCAAGTTTTCCCTTAAATTTTCTACAGACATAGAGATTCTGACCCAATATGCATGGAACTCAGGTGTTAACTGCACCTTACAGTTAAGAATAGGGGCTGGCAAGTTATTTTAGTTCAAGCTGCTATGCCCAAACCATTTCCATCCCATAGACTAGGTTGTGCATCAACAACAGAAACTTATTTCTTATAGGTCTTCAGGCTTGAGAAGTCTAAGACCAAGATGCTGGCCAATCCAATGTCTAGCAATGGCACTTTTCCTAGTTTGCAGATGGTGCAATCTTTTCATATCCTCACATGGTGGAGAAAAGAGAGAGGAAGAAAGATTTGTGCCTTTTCCTCTTTCACAAGGGCATAAATCCCATTGGCATGAGGGCTTTGCTTTCATGCCCCAATTACCTTACATAGACCCCCACCTCCTAATGCGATCACATTGGGGATTGGGATTTCAGCATAGAGTTTTGGGAGGACATAATCATTTAGTCCATAGCACAACCTTTTTTTTTTTTTTTAAGGGGCAGACAACAAATATTTTAGACTTTGCTGGACAAGAAGCAAAATAGCGGTTATTATGTAAGTACTTATGTTAATATAATAATTTAAAATGTGATTATTTAAAAAATAAAATACATTTTTAGCTCATAGGATCATAAATGAAACAGACAGCCAGCTAAATTTGGTCTGTGGTAGGTAGTTTACTGATCTCTGGTCTAGATCAGCAGTTGGTAAATGGCTGTCCATGGATCATACTTAGCCATTTGTTTCTGTCAATAAAGTTCTATTGATTCACAGTCACACCCAAATGTTTATCTATTATCTATGGCTTCCCTTCTGCTACAGTGCAGCATTGAGTAGTTGCAACAGAAGCCACATGTTCCATAAGCCTAAAAGATTTACTATCTGCCTCTTTAGAGAAAAAATTTGCCAAATCTAGTCCAGAGAAAGTTCTAGAACCCCCTTCTTCTGTCCTATGGAAAGATGATTACCTTTTCTAAGTTTTTTGCAAGCTTCCAGATGGCTTCTGTTCTCATGGTCCCATGTAGATCTGAGTTCTTATACTCACAAATGGATTATTTCCCCATCTCACGCATGCTCTGTTGTGTTATCTCAGGGAGAGAATTCTATCTCTTCTCCTTCATGTCCAGAACCATTACACAACAAAATCCAAGTGAAGAAATATTCTTCCAGATCTTTGTGTGAGAGTTAAGCTTTAAGGATATGAAAGGGGCTTACATCATAAATTAATAATAGCTTCAATTGATTATTGAACATTTTCTCATTTTTCTTTATAAATTCCCTTGGCCACATTGGCTAAGTTGAACTCCACTCTCTCAAAATGATTCTCTATTATCTTCATTTTTCTCTTTTCTCCTTTTCCTTTTTCTCAAACCCAGATTTCAGTTTCTTCGTCTTGTTGAGTGGTTCAGCTATTATTTTTTCCCATTGCTTTTTTCCGTTGCATGATACCTTCATCTTCTACTTTCCAAGGGACTTATCAAGACTTTTTAAAAATAATTTTATTAAATCATAATTGTGTACATTGGTGCAACCATAGGGCAGAATGTGCTTCATATACAATCAGAAATATTTTGATCATACTGTTAGAGATAGCCTTCATGGCATTTTCTTGATCACTATATGAAGACATTGATACTTTACATTTAATAAGCTTCACCAGTACCCTGCTAAGATGCACCATAGGTGTGATCCCACTAATTGCCTTCCGTCCACCCATCCTTTCCCCTCCCCACCCCTCCCTTTCCCTTTTCTCTGTATTCTTGTAAGACTTTTTTTAAAGAAAAACTACCTTCTTAAGAAGAATTCTGTTTATAATATTAATACAATAATTTTTTTATCTTTTTAAAATTTCACATTAATATAAGGGTATAAGACTTATGCTATATAGTTTGCATTTGTAAGATTAAACATTAAGTAGTAGTCATGTCCTTTGGCCAGAAAATATGCCATATACCTGTGTATCAAATCCATTCTTTTTATCTTAATGCCAAAATATCCTTGGTGGTAAATGGCCTTCCTCTCTACCATCTTCCTCTCTACCTGCTCTACCATCCTGCCATAGTTACAACATTTCTACATTTGGAGAAACTGCTGGTTCACTAATAAGCATCATACAGTGTGTTGGGTATGTGACCTGTAGTGCAGTCATGATTCTTTAACTCTTGCTCCATTCTTTTATTTAAATCCTTATATCCTCATTTTGCAGACATGAAAGTTGAGGATAAGATGCGCTTGTGCACATCTCCATCAGTGGGATTTGAATCTACCTTTCTGCTGCTAGTTTCAAAGCTGTCATCCCTCTACCACAGAGTTTTGAATCTGGATCATCTTTTATAGAACTCCAGATACAAACAGAGTAAATATATTATTTTCTGGGAAGCAAGAAAATGATAAAGTATTAGTTGATATTTTTAGATACTTTTAACTGTTGGGCCTGATCATGGAGAATGGGGAAATGACAAATATCATACTTCTGTTTCAAAAAGGACAATAAACCGTGAAAGCAGTTCTCCTTAGGTTAGTGTACAAAGCAGGTGTGTGTGTGGGAAATATAAGAAACAACCTTCTGGGTTCCAGTGAGGAAACACTTCAAAAAATATCATTTGATTAAGAGACAGCCTGCATGATTCAATGAGGAGGCGGAGGTATTGCCTTGGAAAAGCATCAGATAAAGAAATACTAAATGCCTGTAGAAGTGTCGTGGGTATGGGGGCTAAAAACAGCTTGTGGAATGGCAAACTTTCTGAAAAACATGGCAACAGCAAGTGTCCATAAATGGCAACTTCATTCTCTGTGGATGAGTGGGAAACAGCAGAGGGTAATTTTTAGATTGCTTGTTTTTTACGTTAGTGGAGTGGAGTGATGCCATTGGAAATATTAAGAAGGATGAAAATGTGTTGGTGACGAAAGCACACTTATGAAAATAGAACAGCACCAGGACGTGGTAACCTGATGGAGATCATTCGATGACTAAGTAGAGAATATTGTTGATACCTGAAAAATAGTGCTGTTAGCCAATTGACCAGAATAATCTTCCTCTCCTCTGCAGCACACTGGGATAAGACAGTGTTCTTCACATCAAGAAGCCTTTTGACATTTTCTTAATTATCTTTAGGGAAAAGAAAATCTCAATTAACCAAATACCTGAACATTGGGAGATTCTGGACAATTATAATTTCTGATTATTTGCTTAATTGTTTATCTTGTTCTGCAAATGTCCCAATTTCCTTTTCTGTTTGTCTAAGAGATGCTTGAAAACCTTGCTATGCTGAATTGTTTCTTTGGATTACTAAAGACTCTTTTACTGCTTTATGTATATTAAATAGATTTTCATTGAGCCATTATGGTGTAGCAGGTTTTACGGTGGATGTGGATGACCTAAAGATGATCAAGATGAGAACTCTGTCCATGTAACATTTAAGGAATAACAAAGGTGCCTATAGAAGCTGAAAGAGATTGAGAAGACTGAAGACTGAGATAAAAACATATTCTGGAAGCCAACCTAAGAATGCTAAGACAATATCTTTTATGATCATCAGACTCTGTCTCCTAAAGACAAGTGTCAAAATATGTCAGATAGAAGATTTTAGTGAGTTAGGTTCTGGTTGGCTGGGTTTAGAGTCTGTTAAAATGTAATAAAGATACTATCAAATTCAAGTATGGTCTTATTATTTTTGGATTTTTTATCTTTTTACTACTTGGTTCTAATGCTAAGAAGTCATTGTCTTGGATTAGTATGATAGAATCAAATATTTCTGCTATTTTTAAAAAATAAGATAAAATAAGCACTCTTTTAGCAAAGGATATGGCACAGGGAAATTTTTGAAAGTTGGGCATAGTTTGGTGAATAGAAAGTGGGCATTTGACATTCATATCTAATTGAGAAACTTTGTAAATGTTTTATTTTACCATAAGGTCATAATCACATCTACACAACACTATTAACCAAAATGAATAGGGCTCTTTGTGAAATTTTACCACCAGCTTCTATTCAATAATGCTCATCGGATACTAACTGTTCTATGAAAGATAATATGGAAATCCCTGGGTGAGAGTGGGGGACAGAATATAAAAACAGGCAAACAGAGCCTAGAATGGAGTCAAGATGGGGACTAAACCATTTCACATGTGGTTGGAATGCAATGTTGACTAAGATAGATGATTTTGGAGAAGATCAAAAACTTCAGTTGGAATTCAAAAGCAGAAGGAATCACACCTAATTGAATGAATATTAGGCATAACTTAGGGTAGATTGTAGTCAAGTGGAGCTTCATAGGTGGATAACATCTGAACAGGTGAAAAGTACATGATATGTCCAGATGTAAAGAACATTGTAAGTACAAATAATGGCTTCAGAAAACTTCAGGGTATGCCTGGGAAACAGCTTATGGTTCAATTGGTTTTCAAACTTTGGTTAGTAGTAAAATTCCTTTTATTTCTTCTCCAAATGAGAGGTTATGCTAAATTCTAAAATACAGCATATAACATGTGAGGGTAAATGAGTGTGTGCACGCATGTGTATGTGTGTATGCATGTGTATGTGTGTGATAGATGACAACCAGAGGGAATGTATTGATATCCTAGGGCATCATAAAGTCATCACAAACTTAGTGGCTTAAAGCAAGAGGAATTTATCCTCTTACAGTACGGGAGACTTGATGTGTAAAATCCAAGGACTGATGTGTAAAATCCAGCATGGAGGGCCATGCTGTCTCTGAAGCCTCTAGAGAAGAATCTTCCTTGCCTTTTCCAACTTCTGGTGGCTGCCAGCAATTTTCGGTGCTCCTTAGCTCATAGCAACATTGTCCAATCTCTTCCTCCATGTTTACTTGGCTTTACTCCTGTGTCTCTGGGTGGCAATCTGCCTTTCCTCTTTTCCTTAGGACACTAGTTATATTGGATTTAGGACCCATCCTAATCCAATACAGCCTCATTTTAACAAATCATTTCTGCAAAGACTCTATTTCTCTAAATAGGGTCCCTTTAACAGGAATCTAGGATTAGAACTCAATATGCCTTTTGGGGGACAGGAGGGGTTTTTTGAGATTCTGAGCTCCCCTTAAGTGACCTCTGAGGCACCTCAGCTGAATCAGAATCAGAATCTTGGGGTCAGTGTTTCCACTTGTAACAGTTTTGCAGGACCATGGATCAGTCAAGTTCATCAAAAGCACTGGGCTAGTGCAGGGGGCCATTTTGGAACATGGATTGAAAAGGCAGATTGTGGAAAAACTGGATATCAGGCTGAGGAACAGTAACTTCAAGAAGAATTGGTGGTCAATTTTATCGTAGTGCTCATTAAATCACAGGTCCCTGATTCAGGGTCCCTGTGTTCATCCACAGGACAAGTCCCAAGAGCACATTTCCAGGGGTTCCTCCTCACCAGGGGAGGCAACTCTGGCGCCTTCGGCTTCTAAGAGTACAGCCTAGAATTCCTCCGGTCGGGTCGGTCACCTATCCTGGAGAGCTCCAGGTCACAGGAGTGAGGGCTGCTTGTGCAAGGGGTGACCTGCGAGGCAGTGGGCCCTGGCAGGACCCGAAGGCAGGGCTGCTGCAGGCCCCCTTTGCAGGCTGAGGAGGAGACGCCTGCCACAGCAGCTGCCTTGTGTTTCCTCATTAGGGCTGCCTCCACCTTGTGCACACGTGTGGGAGCGAGGGAGGGAAGTCAGCCTAGGAGGAGAGTTGCGGGCCTAATGGGCGGATGGGCCGCAGGGGAGGGAAGGCATGCTGTCGGTGACTCAGAGTCAGCAAGAGGTGGATTTCGCCAGCAGGAAGTTGGATTCAGGAGGCACTGCCGGGTACTTTTCCATTCTCCCTCCTCACCACCAGCACACCCTCCTCCCCTTTGATCCTGTGGTTCAGGATGCCAAAATGCACAAGCAGGCCAAGCTCAGCTTGTTTCCTAGAGCTGCACAAACTGTTTCGATTGACTTGAGCTGGTCAAAATAAAGCAACCAAAGAACCTGTTGAAATCTGATGACTAATGTACAGCTCTGCTTTTGTGCAGGTGGTTGTTTTGACTGATGGATTAGACCAGGTGTTGGTGACCAACAGCCACTCACTCACTATTCACTACCATCGGTAATAACCTGCTCCAATCAGGAAAAGAGAAATGAGATTTATGAGTGATCCTTTAAAAAAATATTAAGTTGTGTCACCAAAATCTCACAGCAAATCTTGGAGGCAGTTATCCAGTATTATAGATGAGAAAGCAGAGGCTGGGGAGCTCTCCCTTTCTTCCATACAGCAAGTAAGTTGCAGAGCTACAATTTATACCTCACTGTGTCTGGTTCCAAAGCCCTTAAATGCCCAAAGCACCCAGGCTTCTCCTAATCAGGTTCTTCCCAGCACCCACTCTGCTGTGCATCCTCCTGTACCCATCTCAGCTCATCAGCTGAGATGCTTTTTTCTCACTTAGGATGGCTTCTCCTTTCTCCTGCTCCTCTCTGTATTCCACTTATTCTTCAGAACTCTGTACAGTAAGTGAGCAGACATAAGTCTGGAATCAGATAAAATTCTGTGCTCCTGGCAGTGCAAATCTAACAGTTTTGTTTTGTTTATTAATATGAAGGCAATAATAATAATTACTTCGAAGGAAGTTATAAGTAAGCCAGGCACAGTGGCTCACACCTATAATCCTTGCACTCTGGCAGGCCAAGGTAGGAGGATCCCTTGAGCTCAGGAGTTCAAGACCAGCCTGAATAAGAATGAGACCCCACCTCTAAGAAATAGAGAAAAAATAGCCAGGTGTTGTGGCAGACCCCTGTAATCTCAAGAATTTGGGAAGCTGAGGCAGGAGGATCACCAGGAGTTTGAGGTTGCTGTGAGCTGGGCTAATGTCATGGCACTGTGAAAGAATACATGAAACATGTTGTAATATAAATAGTATTCATGTATTATTCCTCAAGCCAATTTTTTGAAGATTCTCTATTAATTTCTGGTCTGTTTGATAGGCAGTCTTTTTGTTCTCACTGCCCAAATGGCATCACACAGTAGCTACCGACTTGTTTTCTGTTTGTTTCATGTGCCTCAACTTTGTATCCTGGAAGAGAATTTAAAGTACTTTTGGTCATTAGTCATTGCTTATGTTTTGGTTTGTTTTTTTCCTACATCTCTTGCTAGATGCTTGTTAAAATAATAACCGCAGATTGAAGGCCTGTGATCAAGGTCAAAACAATTGAACTCTTTTCAGTATGTAGACCCAACCTGTACCTCATGGATTAGTTTTGTTAATTTTATAGCATGTCAGATATAAAAATTTGAGTGCTTCCTGCATCTCTCTGCTTTCTGTTCTACTCTTCTTTTCCCTTTTTTCCTTTTCATGAGTATTTCGTAGGTATCTTCTAAGTTATTAACACTAGGCATACTGCTATATTGGATATTGTCAGCCATATCTATATGGAATAGCCAACAGCACTTTCAACAATGATGATTAATTCCGCAGTTCCCAGGGAAGACATAATCAAAGACCAAAGTCACACTGTTTTTGTTTTTGTTTGTTTCTTAAATTGCCCTGCAGTATTCCTAGCTGAACTGTGATGCCTGCAGCTGTAGGGGATCCTCTGGAGAACACCAGTTTCCTAAAGCACAGTCCACAGATCACTTCCATAAGAGTCTCATCAGGAAGATATCATAAACCATGTTAACCACATCAGTTCAAAAGGAATACTGTGAGGGAAATATTTATGAAAAGGTCAATATTCCCAGGAAAGAAACCATGCCTTGGAAAAAAAATCTTTTAAAACTGTACTGTAGCTTTATTTTTATATTTTAACGTAATATATGTACATATTTTAGGGTACCAATGAGTACAGCTATTGGATATAAATATATATATATATATATGTCTGTAAACAGTCTACCCTACTCTTGTCTACCTCTCCCGATTCTCCAGATTTGCTTCTCAGAGGAATCATTTTAACTGTCATATCTGATTGTTTTGGAATTTACTTCCAAATTTCTAAATAATATACTTATGTTGCTCCTTCTTAACTTGTTAACTTTAGGCACTAGCTGTCTGTGTTAAGTTAAATAAAGATTTATCTCTTTGGCAGCTTCCCATTCCTTTTCTTTCTGGGGATTTATGTTTTCCAGTTCTGGTACATTTTCTTATAGATCTTCCCTGATAAACTAATTGCCTCTATATTTTTTTGAATTCTCTGCTATCCCCATTAGGGTATTTTTTTTTTTTAATTCTCTGCTACCCTATTAAACCTCTTTATCCACCCTCTGTTTCTCTTTTCCTGTTTATTTTTATTTCTCATTTACTATCTTCTTTTTGTTCTTTTGTGCACTTTCTAAGAGATTCCTTGACTCTTTCTTCTAAACTTCCTATTAAATGTTCTTTTTTGGTCTACTTTTAATTACCAAGAGTCCTTTTTTCTTCCTTACTTGTTCCTTTATTTTCATGGCATCTGCTTCTTGTTCAATGGAGGCAAAATTTTCAGTATCTTTTCTTAATTTTAAGGATATTAAGTATAGACTTATTTCTGGTTTTTTGTCTGTTTAAATCTTTTTCTTTCATGTTGGAGGCTTTCCTAAAATGCCTGCTAATACTTTGCTGTCAATTCACATTCAAGCGTGAGGCACCAAGAGACCAATTAAAAGTTCTGGGTCTAAGAACAGATCCATGGACTGCTATTGAATGATTGACTGGTGAGCAATGCCTTTTTCTTTCTTTCTTTCTTTCTTTTTTTTTTTTTTTTGCAGTTTTTGGCTGGGCCTGATTTGAACCCACAACCTCTGGTGTATGGGGCCAGTGCCCCACTCCTTTGAGCCATAGGCACTGCCCGGCAATACTTTTTGATAGGGAGATCCACCAAATAGCATAGTTTTTATGGGGGTAATTCAGTTTTCCAAAATTAAGAAAAAGACTCAAATAATATTTTGCTTGGAGAATAGATCTTAGAGAGTCTTATATGCCATGGCCAAAGGTTGAAGTTCAATGTTAACCTAAATGTTGGTTTAAATCATAAAATCTCTACTCCTAGAGAGTAATAGGATATGATTTAAGTTTTTGAGTGATAATTATAACCATAGTATATGGGGATAAGTGCGTAATTAAGGACACCAGTTATACCACCTATAGTACAAATGAGGTTCAGTGCTCTATTCCTTATCACTGTGGCCTGAATATTCCTGAAGAATCATTGTTGTCCTTTGCAAAGAGATTTAAGGCTCTCTGGTATAACAAAAGACTAAAAAACAAAGGCATAACAAACAAATAAACAAAAACAACAAAAATACCCCCAACAACTTCTCCCCTGAATTCATCCAATAAAAAGAATCCAGTAGATGAGGAATTAGCATTTGGAATTTTTAGACCACTTAGATTTCAGCAGGTGATAGTGGGGTTTGTTGAAATTTTTGTTTGTTTGTTTGTTTGCTTTTTATAGACAGAGTCTTATTCAGTTGCCCTGAGTCATATTCCATGGTTAAACTCTTGGTTTTGAGCAATCCTCTTGCCTTAGTCTCCCAAGTAGCTGGGACTATAGGCCCATGCCACTATGACCAGCTAAATTTTCTATTTTTAGTTGAGATTTTTAGGTCTTGCTCTTGCTCAGGCTGGTCTGGAACTCCTGAATTTATGCAGTCCTCCAGCCTCAGCCTCCCAGAGTGCTAGGATTACAGGCTTGAACCATAAGGCCCAAGAATTTGTAGAATTTTTTTTTTTTTTTTTTTTTATATTTGGAATAGCCTAATGCAAAACTACTTGCCTCCAAGCTGCAGAGGCTAAATTAAATGCTAAATGTATTTAATTCTGTCTGGAATTATGTAAATTAACTTTTTCCTTTCCCTTATTCAACAAATGGCTTTTATAGAGATTATGTTCTAGTTATCGTACTGGTTCATTTAACTTTATGGCTGAAAGTTCTATCTATCTAGTTAAATAAAACTCAAGGCAGGGGAATTGGTAAGGTCTCATCTAATGAGTATAACATAAAAGTATATGGAAGACCCCCTGAGTGAAGGCTCAACTACAACTTGGACTTTATCTAACAAATGCAAATAATGTAACCTAATTGTTTGAACCCTCATATTAATTTGAAATAAAAGCAAATAATCCCCAAAACTCACTGGTATTTTGAAAAACAAAAGAAAATATATTCCTTAGTACCTAATAAAGTTAGGTAATTAATAACTAATTAGTTTACATAGACAAATGTTTCAAAACAAGGTTTTCATGAAGGAAAATCATGATTAAAAATAGCCCTTTAGAAGTGGTAGAGGATAATGGTTAAGATGACAGAGTGTCTGAGTTCAAAGCTTGGTACTTCCACTTACTAGCCAAGTGTCCTTGGGGAAATAACTTAATATCCCTGAGTCTTAGTTCATGCTTCTACAGAATAAGAACAATAATAATAGAACCTACTTCACGATATTGTTGTGAGTACTTGGTGAAGTTATTATTATTACTTTGAGGACAAAATACTTGAAAACTCACTATTTTCGATGATACAGTTTGAGGTGGTATCTAGATGGGGCGGCCAGACAGGGACTTCTAAAACAACTGGAAAGCAAAACAAGTCTGTATTAAAGTAGTTCAGACTGACAGGACTGAGAAAGCAGAACTATGATGTACTTAGCTACTTATGGGTTCATGAGGGGAAAAATTCTGAAGTGGTGGAGTCTTAGATTTGGTCTTCACAGTAGAGAACAGAAATGAATATAGAAATCATTCTGTCCAACATTCTTCTTACAGCTTTTCACATTCCTCACCTAATGAGGAAGACAGACAAGAAAGGGAAGGAAGGCAGGTGATGAAAGAGAAGGTAACTGCTGTGGGCAATTGGTTCTCAAGGCAGGAGATCTCAGGAGACCAAGTGCTGGAATTGCTTCAGATTTGTTATGTTTGGGGGACCAGGGAACTGAGATATTTTTTCTGTCCAACTTTGTCAAGGGGTGCTTCTGTAGTTGGGGGTTTACTCTCCAATAATCCCATCAAGTTCATTGAGAGAAATCCCTCAGGCAAAATCATAAGAGCTTGCAGTAAGATGCTATTGGTATCACGAGGAACCACAATGTAGTATGTATCTGGGGACCATTTACTACAGATCTTACCTTTCCCCTCTGAGATCCACTAGTGTTCCATAGTAAGTTTATTCTATTCCTTTACTGATTCTTCAATGTAGAGGATGGCCAATTTGTAAAAAAATAAAAAGATTAGTGGCATAAGGTACAGTATCCACTGCTATTGATGAAGCTACCGTTGCCCTCATCCTCTGTCAACACCTCTGCTTTCCTAGATTGTTTGCATTATAAGATGGCATAGACTTTCATCCTGGAGTGGTTCAAGTTCCTTATTAGGCCCCCTTAAAAAAAATTCCTATTTATATGAGGATACATACAATTAGGCCACTTTGCTTGCATTTTCAAGGCAAGGTCTAAGTTGTAGCTATATCCCTCACACAGAAAGTGTGTCACACACCTGCACATTGTTCCCACTGGGAAGGAACATGCTCATCTCCCTCCCTCCTTGGAGTCAGTTGAGTTTTTCTCTCATGTGAGCACATTGTTGTTAATCTACAAGTTTCAAATAAGTATTGAGTGCACGTGATGTCTGTCTTCCCATTGTTGTGATACTTTGCTCAGGAGAGTATTCTCCAAATCCATCCAAATTTTAACAAAGGATATAAAATCTCCATCTTTTTTAATGACTGAATGGTATTACACCATATACATATACCCTAATTAGGCCCTTATTAGCCCTTGTCAGTCTGTGGTTGCTGGAATTAATGGTTTGTGCTTATGAAGTTTAGAAGTACCAAGAGGTACCCCAGTCAATCCCCTCAATTTTTAAAAGGGACCTAATAAGGAACTTGAACCTATGTTCACTCTTAACTACTCCAACTATGTAGCAATAATCTCATCTTCTCATGATGACTAGGGTTAGTTACTGCTGAAAATATAGCAACTTCCAATTGTCCCTGTACA
Source organism: Arctocebus calabarensis (assembly GCA_963573935.1). Lineage (NCBI taxonomy): Eukaryota > Metazoa > Chordata > Mammalia > Primates > Lorisidae > Arctocebus > Arctocebus calabarensis. The sequence continues at coordinate 25,871 of CAUYON010062575.1, read as the reverse complement.
TGGAGAACCCCAAATGATCGGGCAACAGGTAGCTTGAGGGTTAGAAAGACCTTACTATGTCTGTTACCAGAATTATCTCCCCATGTTGGACACCAGAAGAACTTAAAATTGTGGGAATAAGAAGCAAAAATTCCTTTAGCAGGTTGTCAGAAGTAATTATTTCACCCGTGTGTTCCCAGAATCTTGTATTCTACCTGTTAGAAATATAGCACCATACAGTGGCCATTGATTATAAGGATTTCAAAGAGCAATACCTCATCCTGTAAATTTAATCCCCAAACTGATATATTATTTATACCTTGAGAGGCTATTCCAATATTATATCAGGCCAGCAGCTTCCACAGGATATGGTAGAAAAAGTTGATCTCATCATCGTATGTCTGTCTCACATATCCTTTGTCTTAAAGTGAGTTTTTCATCTAAAGTGAGAGTATAGAAGATCTTAGACCAGTAAATAGGCATTTTGTGGACCATCAAATGGTAATGATGACCAAGGCATTGCAGGCAAAGAAGGAAAATTCATATCCAGAGTATGTTATTGGTTTCAGTTAGGATAAATCACTGTCCTTTTCAGAGTGGAGTCTGATGAAATTGACTTACCAGCAAATGGATGGTTGGTTTCTTTGAGGGATTATACAATACCAAGGGCTCAGTGTTGGTATCTAATGCCACAGGTGATTGTATTGGGATGACTTCAGCAGCCTTGGTGAGTGGGACACCATGCTGTTGTGCTCACGCGTAGCCTCTATCCCTGGCACTATCACTAACTGCTTAGAATTCCATGGGGATAACATGGAGAGGCTTAGGTAGATTCTGCATGTACAGTGGATTCACAGTATAGTTGAAAACAATGAGCTTGGGGAATTATTGCCTTTACAGCAAGTAAAACAAGCTTGCTCTTTGTCTAGGGGGTAGACATAGACTCATTTCTTTCACTCAATGTAATTATTTTGCAAATCACCTATGTTGTGTATCCTCATAAGTATATTCCTTTATTTATTTATTTTTGAGACAGACTCTTACTCTGCTACCCTGGGTAGAGTGCCGTGTGTGTATATTCTTTTTTATGGCTGAGTGTAGTTCATTATAAGGATGTACAGAGCTTTATTTATCCATTTACTTATTAAGGAACATACTATGTATAGGTCCTAGTCTTTTGATCTTAAAAATAAAGCTGCTGTGAAAATGCACGTATAAGTATTCATATGGACTTACGCTTTCTTATCTCTTGGATAAGCACCTACTAGTGCGTGGTGTAATAGGTATGTGTTAAACTGACACTTGTTTTCTAAAGTGGTTGTTCTGTGAGAATGCCAATCCTTCCTGCATTTGGTATGGTCAGTCATTTTAATTTTAGTGCATATTTCAGAAAGTAGGTAGAGCTATTGCATTGTGGTTTTAATTTCCTAATCACTAATGATGTTGATCATCTTTTCATGTGCTTATTTGACATCTGTGTATCTTTGGTGAAGCATTTGTTCAAATATTTTGCACATTTTATATTGCTTTGTGTTGAGTGTTATTATTGAGTTTTTAGAGTTATATTTTTGTTTTTATACCTATTTTTGTTAGGTAAGTCAAACTTTATTCTTCTTAGCTGCCCACCTACCTTGCCTCTGGAACATTCATGGTCTATTAGCAATAATGTTAGGTCCCTATGGTCCAAGGCCCGTGGTCGACATTGGGGTCTTTTTTTCCTGTTCAGTATGTCTTTATGCCCCTGTGTTTTAGATATTTAGTGAAGTTATATTTAATTTTCAAACAAAATAGGGCAATCATATCAAATATATAAAAGTTTCAATCATCATAGTAAATCTTTTGGACAGCACTTACTCTAGATCAGCAGTTCTCAACCTGTGGGTGATGACCCCCCCTTTTTTTGCAGTTTTTGGCTGGGGCTGTGTTTGAACTCTTCACCTCTGGCATATGGGACCAGCACCCTACTCCTTTGAGACAGAGGCGCTGCCTGGTCATGACCCCTTTTTAACAATGAAAATACATTGTGGCATTAAGGATATATAAGACCAAGTCTCTTTCTCACACTTCTCAAAGTGATGAGGGGAGGTGAGGGCAGTCCTGAAGAAAACAAGATCATCTTATAATAAGTCCATCTCACATGAGGGGCTTTGGATCAGGCCATTGAGGGCTACTGTTCTCTATCCATAGGAAAGCATCTTCTGCTAGCCTAGAGGGCTAAGGGGAATATGAGGCACTGAATGTTTGCATGTAGGTCCACAAAATATTCTCATTGCTGTTCATGGGCTCCACTCTTTCCCTATGTGGTCCCAACTGTCATATAAGGGACTTGCCAGAGCTGTGAAGTTAGCTTCTCTGTAACTTTGCCATCCTTACAATCTTTTCTTGGAATTGTCTTTAGCATAATCTAAAGTTTCCTTCGAGCTACAGGAAATTAAGGCTCTTAAGACCCTCTACCTTTCACATAAGCCCTGCGTTTGATAGTTGGCTGATATTATCTTCATATCTTTAAAATGCTGGAGCTACTCTATGAGCCTCCTACCTGCATTCCATCCCAACCCTCAGAAGATGAACATTTCAGTAATTGTGATGCAGTACATGCTGTAGACATACCAAATAAATTACTTGCACTGAAATCTTTCAGGGAAACCCAAAGTACAATACAGATTTTAAGTGCAAGTACTTTATATATTTGGGAAGTGATTCCCAAGAAACAATTGGCAAGTGGGGAAGTAAGACATGGAAGGGAAAACAGTGAAAATGTTTGTGAATGAGCATCCTGGGAACTGAGGACCACTATACAGAATCTGTCTCAGAAGCTGAGTTTGTTGAGTATTTACCAACCAACTACCATTCATCATTGGTGTGTGCTGCTTCCTGCTCTTGGTCCCTTTAACACTTCAGTCCACACTGTGAATAGGAAGAACATGCTCCAGAGAGCAGAAAGAGCACTCAGGAAGAAGATGTAGCCAGCACGTACAGGGCAGTGATGCCAAGGGGCGATGATCAGAGTCCTGGCAGTACATGGTATGATGCTCTACCCTCTGGGTTTTGTTCGTCCTTTTCCTTCACCATTCATCACGTTCTTGGTTCTCCTAAAGATTTGCAGCTTCCCTCAACAAAACATTTGTTTACTTACCTTAACACTGTTGCTCATGCTGTACCTCTTTGCCTGGAATATCCTCCATTCCCCGAGCCCAACCCTACTTCCCCAGTGAACCCCAGCTCTACTTTCAAATCTCAATTCAGCTGCCACTTCCTCTTGGATGCTCTCCCAGCCTCCCTTGGGCAGAATTGTGTCATCCTCTAAGCCCACTTAATACCCTGTACATATTTCTGGTATAGCATTTATTGTACTGCTGTTACGCAGCTTTTTTTTTTCTTTTTTCATTTGTTTCCCCCAAGGAACTTGGAGCAACTTAGGAGAAAGATTTCTCTTGTTCATCTTTATTTCTTAAGAACATGGCATAGGGCCTGGCATTGTGTAAAGAATCAAAGGCTGATGAATGATTACACAAATGAATATCAGGTACAAGATAGCTCAGATCTTTTTCAAGGCCTGATAGCCAGTGAGCAATGAAGCTGAGAGTAGAATTAATGTCAGTCCTAGAGGAACTGCCTTTTTTTTTTTTCTTTACAAACTAGAAGGCAAAAATGCATGGACATAAATGTCATAAATGGTGTGTGGGAATAATGTTTTGTTTACTTTGTCTAGAAGACCATGTGGTTCTCCTGTGGACCTGGAAAAGTTTGGGTCTCAGGGAGATATTTGGGGTGGAGTTGGGGAACCTAGGAAGTTGTGCAATGTCTTGTGTCTTTAGATGGCTGGGCAGAAACAAACTGGTGGAAATGGATTTATAGTAAGAGAATGGATATGACTGGCTCGCTGGCAGAATCTCGAGGTAACTAGTGTTATTTGTTTTCACACAAATGCCTTCTTTATTACCTTTGTCATCACCCCAAATAATAATCTTTATAGATGATCACTAGGGGTTACCCAGCCCCCAAATCTACCATTGTTAAACCACTGCATTTCTTCCTAGGTGCCTGCTGACCCTTTGAGGTCAGCCACCAGCTACCCTGGATTTTGCAATGGCTCAGCCCTCAAAGGTTTGGTTCAGAATTAAACATTGACTTTCTGCTTCGTGGCCCAAAGATTTCAGAAGAGAGCAGGACTGGAGGTTGGGGATTTATCAGAGCAGACCTGCTACTGGACTCCCAATGGCCTACAGGATTTAACTTAGCCTAGTGGCTGAGGCTCAAGGGCTGACCCTCAGCTTTACTGCTCTAGACACTTGGCTTGTCAGCTCACAGAGGCAGGATCCATCTCACGGGGGTCTCACAGAACTTGAGTTCAAAGAGATTGACAGATAACACAGAATATGCATTTGCTTCTTTATATTGACTCACGTATCCCTCATGTTCATTTGGAAGCACATGTCATCATCTCTCTTTGTCAAACTCTAGAAAGCTAAATTCTAATCAGTGAAGAGTTTAGTGAACATGGAATCAGAGAAAGGGGAGTTTGCTGTATGATTTAAATGCTTTATGGCATTTTGCTGATACCTCTGATCCACTATCCAATAGGTAGCCAGGAGGACTTTTTAAAAATGCAAATCTGAACATGTCCTCTCTCACTTAAAAACCTTCAGTGGTTTTGAATTGCCCTTGGAATAAAAGGGAAAAAAAATAACTTGTTCCATAAAGTCCGACATGATTTTTGCCTCATCTTCCTCCCAGCTTCTGTGGCCTGGTTTCACTCTTAAGAGACTGATCTGCTTCTGTTACCCTAGATAACTCCTACTCTTAAAACAATTGTAGCTATTACATTAACTACTCTCAGACTGTCTGTAGTTTTTATTCGTATTGTCATTAAACATGTACCAGTGTCCACTGCAGGTGCCAAGGATACAACACCACGTTCTCACAGAGCTTACAGTCCCTCCTTCTGGGAAGAGAGACATACAACAGAGAAAAACACCTGAAAGAAAATAGAGTCTGATACACGTGCATATACTTATACCTGTAATGTCTGAGAGTAATGAACATGGTGGTGAAAATGTAAGTGGCACAAGGATGGGGGGGATGGGGAGAAGGAAGTTACTGTTTTACACGTGGGGTTATGGGGGAAGGTTCTAATGATGGAATGAGGTCTGAGCAGTGACCTGAAAAAAGTGAGGAGAGAACCTGAAGTTATCTGGGGGAAAGGATTCCAGAAGGAGGAAAAAGAAGTACAAAGACCCTGAGGGAGGGTCGTGCTTTTGTCAATTGCTTTATGGCATTTACCACGTGGGTTACTTATAGTAATGATAGGTTTATATGTACTATTATTTTATCAATGCCTGCCTACCCCACAACATTTCTAACTCCCTGAGAGCAGAGACTATGTCAATTTTTTCACTGTTCTATTCCCAGATTCCTAGCATAAGGTCTGATGCAGAATACTCAATTTATATGTATTTGTAGAAGGAGAAAAGGAAGATGAGGGAGAGAAAGGGAGTAGAGGGAGGAAGGTGGAAGAAAGGAAATGAGGAAAAGAGAAAGTGAGGGGAGAGGAAGGAGAAAGGAAGGGACAAGGGAAGAAATTCCCCAAAGAGACAAATTAAGCCTCTTGTACTGAGCACCCTCCCCACTGTTTTGGGGTAAGAAGGGCACGACCAATGTGTGCTCCCCGTCTCCCTCGCCACTCTGTACTTCTATTGCTGGGCAGCTCTTTTGAGTCAGATACATCTTTTCCCCTTTAAATGTGCTAATAATTTCATAGGATTTAGTGTCAAGTCAGACAGGCCTGGAAAAGTTCTTCTGAATCTCTAACATGACTTCTCATACTGTAACTCCGATTCTTTTCTGTTGATTTTAGGTTGAATTCTCAGGAGGCCTCCACCTTCCTTGTACCAAACTCCCTTTTGCCTTCATTATCCTTCCTAATTTTTTTTTGATCTCTGTTATCCACCAATCTAGGCCAATGTTACAGACAGGCTAGGGGACTATCCAGGCAAATACCTCTTTTCTGGGACAGTTTAAATTCCCCAGACAGTTAGCAGGGATCTACTTCTTATGTTTTCCAAGCTCTCATAATTCCTTGCCAAGATTGGAATAGACACTATCTTCTTTGAAATAAGGATTCTCAACAGGATTGGTTTTTCATCAAGTAAGATGGGTCATGAAAGGGGGGGCACTCAACCGGCACAAAATTTACAGAACACCAAGGCTTGTACGAAAGGTCTTTATTGGCAGGGGAAGCTGCAGAGCAGCATTAAGGAGGAGGGGAGAGGGAGAGAAACGGGGGAAGAGAGGAGAGGAGACAGAGAAGGGGGAAGAGAGAGAGAACAGGAGAGGAGAAGAGACACACACGGGGGATGGGAGAGAGAAGAGAGAGAGGAGAGAAGAGAGAGAGCAGAAGACAAGGGCATCTGATATAGTCTCGGTTAGGGGAGGTGTCGGGATGGTAGAACAGCCAATAAGGTGTTACTGCTCTGGTGCAAAGAGTAGCAGGGGGCAGGCCATAAGTTTGAGCTTTTCAGTGGGTAATCGGGATATGCAAAGCTGTGCAATTATCTAACAGGTCAGACTAGAAAGTCTGGCCTGGGTTTTAGGATGGGTATGCACAAACACACACCTGCAGTTTGTTTAATGTTGCCTCTGTTTGCTTTCCATTCATGGGTTATACCCAACATTAAGGATGTTCATGGGTTCCATTCATGGGTTATACCCAACATCAAGGATGACAATGTGTAGAAAGAGTTTTGTATTTGCTAAGAGTTTCATATGAGTCTCCCTGGTTCAAATCTTTTAAGAACTCTCCTACTAGCCAGATGATTCGAGAATTTCCTGGACAAGCCCAGTTCCTGTATCAAGAGCCAGTTCCTGTATCATATTTGAATGACTTTACATCTCTTCTGAGCAGTGTCTTGTACATTTGGATTTTAGAGCAGAAAACTGAAAGAGCAGTTTTGATGCATAAGTTTAGAGCCTATGAGATATTCAGAATTTCGTGTCCTAAATTTTATAGACCAGGAGTCAGCAAACTTTATAAAAAATTAGTCAGATAATAAATAATTTATTTTTTGTCGGCTGTATGGTCTGTATGACAATTAATTAACTCTGATATCATAGCATAAAAGCAACCATAGACAACGAGTAAATGAATGCATGTACTTGTCTTCCAATAAAACTTTATTTATAAAAACTATGGTGGTCTAGACTTGGCCTATGAGCAGTAGACTACTGATCCCTGTTACAGGTGTTAGGCATCTTAACATTGTCATTCTGATTGAATAATACATTGGATGGTTAGCACCCCATCCATGAGCCAGCATGGGGGAGACAGTTGATTGTAGTTGTCATTGCATACATTTCAAAACATATGATATTTTCTCCCAAGGATTCATCATCTAGTATGTTTAATGAAAAATCTGTAATGATAGATGGGAGTTACTTTAGCAAAATGAAAAAGGATGTTGTAGCACTTTGCTGCTTCAAGTACGGCTCATGGTCCACAGCATCCGTGTCCTTTAGGAGCTAGTTAGAAATGCAGGATTTCAAGACCTACACCCCTGTTTCACTGAATCAAAATTTGCATGTTAACAGAATCCCCAGATGACTCATATTTGCATTAAAATTCAAGGAGCAGTGTTCTGGCACTCAGCAATGAATGCAGTGTCTCCAGGCAGCTTTATGCTGCAAAACCTAAAAGATGCCCTGCAGATTTCCAATAATTCCCTAAAACTACTGTAGTAATAGGTTTCACATTTTGTGAGAGAGATTCCTATGGGAAATTTTTGTTGTATGAATAACCATTCATTTGCTTATCTGTTTTGCAAATGATTGATTTTCACACCATTCCTTGAAGAGTCTGGCACATTTCTGCCTTTACATGTTGGCTTTCTCAGTTCTCTTAGCCTCAAATGACCTCACACTAACTGACCTCTTTCACTGACTAAATCTCATGGAGCCCCTGGGGCTTAAGCTCAAGTCCTTCTTCCTTTGACATATTTTCTGTCTTTTCTAAACTCCTGTTGTCTGATAAATTGACCCTTTGCTGAGCACAAGTTCTAGATTGCAATCTCTCTGAGAGTAGAGACCTATATCTTGAATGTCCTTGAAGCCCTAAGGGGTTATAACACCTTTCCTTGAGTACGGTATTAGCTGTATGTATTATACACTGATTGCCAAGTCATAGGAGAGTGGGCCGACACATACTTAGCAAATGAACAGAAGTCAAATTATGTGTCTAAAACAATGGCACCTTACCACCACTTAAATAACCTATGTCCCAATCCCATTTACTAGGTAGGGACTAAGAGCAGTTTTACCACTAACTCTAGCAGCTCTGGGATAGCATTGCAGATTATGAACCAGCCTTAGACCTAAGAAGACATAGGTAGATACATGTGACACAGGACCCATGGAGAATATTTTCCAGCATCTGATCTAGTCTATCAAATGTCATTTGGTTGAGGGTAAAGTGAAGATGTGCCACCGATACACTGGAATTTTCGGGTCAGGAGAAGCTGATTCCTGTAGGAATTTTTGCTCCTTTCCATTTGGTAGATTCTTCTCTAGTGAGCCTTTCCATGAGTGAATAAACCAGACTTGATGTATTCACTCACCTGTTGATTGACTCTTGGATATCTTAATCACAAGTAGCACCGTGTTTAATGCTACAGGGCATATGCAGTGGAATCCCTGACCTTTCAATCCAATTTGGGAGGAAAGTCAAGGCCCGCTTCTGCAGTTAAATAAAATGCATAGCAACTCAGTCAGAGCAGTGTGTGACGAAGTGGTCAGTAAGTACAATGGCAGCTGACGATGTTACTGGGGAATGAAGAGTTAAGGGAGGTTTAACTGAGGCAGTGGGGTTTGGGTAATCACTGAACAGACTTTCATGGAAAAGGCTGTCACTCAGATTGGGGATGAGATCAATTCCCAGAATGACCCACCCTGCACCACTCTGCCTTTCCTTCTTGTAGGGTGTAGCCAACAAAAGTACGCCCCTCTCTCTTTCCAGGAAGCTGCACTGCACCACTGGCTGGGCTTGGTTGATTAGAATCTTCCTCCGTCCCCATCACCCAGCAAATGTGGCCACTTAGCAGTCTGGATGAACTGATAATGGGGTGGAAGTTCCCCTCACCTCTTTCTCATAAGAACACAGTTCATTCACTCAGTGCCAAGTTGTCTTTCCTCCTGGCTCCCCGAGGAGGCCCTGGAATAAATTGCACAGCAGCCTGGGCCTACCTGAAAGCGAAAGTGAATTCTTGCTGCAGGAAAAGAGCAAGGAGCTGCATATGCCGCATCATCTGTTCCTGCTTATTTTTTCCCTCTGCTTCACTGAGACCTGTTCTCAGCTCTGGGGGAGGCAGCAGCTAAGGTTGACTCCCATCTTTAGGAGAAAATATTTATCAACTTTCAGATAGAATATTTTTTCAAGTTACTATACACTTACCATGCCGTCAACAGATACTTATCAGGCATTGATTTTGTGCCAAGCCCTGTGTCAGATGCTGGGGATATGACACTGAATAAGACACAGTTTCTGTCTTTTTCTTCTTCTTCTTCTTCTTTTTTTTTTTTTTTTGTATAGGCAGGAAAGAGACAAATTAAATTAAGCCAGGCAATTATAATTCAATATTATGTACTATGAAAGAGGTATGCACAAAATTATATGTACCACTCAGGAGGAGTATACCTCACTCACACTTGGGTAAGGGGCCACAGGAAAGGCTTCCTGATAGATTAATGTCAAAGCAGAGTTTTAAGAACAAGCAGGATAGCCAGTTACAGGGCTGTGCACTGGTATCCCCCCCCACTACTTGGAAGCTGAGGCCTGCGAGCTCAAGGCCACAGAGTGAGACCGTGTTTCAAAAACAACAACAAAAACCAAAAATACCCCAAAAGGTCATCTTGTGTTAGATCTCAAATCATTATTAAGACAAAAAACAATTTAAAACAATAAAGATTAAGCTGGAGATGGTAGGTAGAGTTGTATGGGAGAAAGGCAAGGGAGTAGGGAGATCATTCTAAGACAAGAGAAATGCCTGGACAAAAGTGGGAGATGAGAAAGGTTATAGTATAGTCAGGAAGTCCACTGTTGTTTAGTTTGACTGGGTAGAAGAGTATGAGTGAGGGGGATAATTAGTAAAATAGTCAGAGAAGTAAGTAGTAACCTTGTATGTGACCTAATTTCCAAATGTTATATCACAGGCAACAGGGAGATATGGAAAGATTTTAAGGAAGACGGCAATATGGTTATATTATGTATTTTAGAAGAATCATCTGGGGTATGGTATAAAGACTTGGTTAAAAAGAAGTACAGCAAGGGCAAGAGGTTTACAAGTGCTAGGTTTGGGGGGCTAAGTGGCCTGCACTCACCAATGAATGGTTGTTGATAGGAGAGAGAGAAAGAGCTCTGTAGACTGAAAGAGTCAGGGAAAGTTTTATATAGGTGGTGGTTTCAGGGTAGTAATATGATCATATTCATTTTAGAAAAACCATCTTGATTAAAGTAGGCTTAGGGAGGGAAAAGACTAGGCAGAGGTTGAAGCAAAAATTCAGTAAGCAATGATAACAGCATTCTTAGTGGATATGAGGAGAGTGGACAGATTCCACCAAATGGACTACATTTTGTGACTTATTGGACAAGAAAGAGAGAGAACATGACGATGTTTTAATTTTCTGTTGCAAATGCCAGGAAACCCAACTCAAGCTGGGTTAAACCAAAAGGGAATGTTTTGACTTAAGCAACTGAGCTATCTTCAGCTGTAACCTCCTTCAGGTCTCACGTTGCTCCCAGGGACCATCTTTCCACGGTTCCCTGTAGGTTGGCTCCTTTCTTGGGCTCTGTGTGATGCCCCAGAGAACCTCAGGCTGAAATTAGGCCAGTGTGCAATCTCCACACTCATCATTTCTCCAATGGGCCAAACAATAGTCACAGAATTAAGCCTTATTTTTCTAATTTAGATCTCTGTCTTTCCTAGAATCAATCACTGTGGCTGGAGAAAAATAAGCCTGGTTTTGCCTATACCAGGTCATTTGAACTTCCTCTAGAGACTGTGTTATCCTAAGCATTTGGGCTGAAAGTTGGCCGGGGCAGCTCCTCTAAACAGAACTCATGGTGTGGTTATCAGCCTGAGAGTAAATTGCTGCTGGGAAGATAAACAATAGATATAGATAACAATGTCTATGTTATAAAATGTCTGATTTTATGCTTCAGGTGACTATATGAATGGTAGCATCATTTGCTGAGATTGGAAATAGGTGTACATTCGTTCGTTTGAGTATGGGGGGTACTTTAGGCAATTTTGTATTGGTATGCCAGAATGTCAAAGACTGGTATAATGAACAAAAATGCATTGACTCATGGTTCTGGAGTCTGGGAAGTCTACACTTGATCTTAGCTAAAAGGCTAAGAAGTGATGGAGTCTGGGAAATCTAAAACTATGTAGCTAGCATCAGTCAAAGACCTTCTTGCTAATGCCATCCTATGGAAGAAGGGCAAAGAGACGGTGAGATAAAGCAAGAGATTGAACTCACAGCCTCAAGCCCCTTTATAATCATCATTAATCCATTCATGAGGATGAAACCTAAACACCTCCCAATAGGCTTCACCTACCAACCCTGCTATATCAGGGGTTAATTTTCTAATGCTTGCTTTTTTTGAGACACATTCAAACTATAGCAGAGAGGTTAATAATTAGGTTTAAAACACAATGGCTTAGAATAGTTGAACTTTGAATATGAGATTTGGATACTCAGAATGAGTAGAGAAAGTATTATCTGTGACCCTGGATTTATTGTTTAAATATTGTCTCTTGACCTATTATGCTGGCTCAAGAGTTTCACTCTGTTAATCCAAATTCTACACTGACATTGTCTCAGACAAGGTGCAAGGTACTGAAAATACAAAGTTGAGTGACCTATGATGATCTCTGTCTTCAAGGAACCGATACTGCTGTGGGGAAGGAGGAACACATCAACTAGAAACTGCACGGCAGTATATACTGTGGGTATTGTCAGAGAAGGACATAATTAATTCAAAGGAAAGAATGAGCAATAGACTGTATTGGAGAATTGGGGAAGTCTTCAGAGAGAAGCACTTTTGAAAGAGAGTTTTGCTGCAGTGGGAAAGGGAGCTGAAACCCTAAATGGTATGTACATGTGTGCAGAATTGCAAGTAGCTTTCTATAAAGAGAACACACAATGTTGGAGATGTTGGTAAGATGCTTTACCCATTGATAATTTTTTTCTAAGTAATAGCGTGGCTGCCTATCTGTGTGCTGTGATTTAAGAAAGAGCAAACTGTTCTTCTATAGCTTCTATCTAGTAGTTTACAATATTTATCTTATAAGTAAATGGCTGGTGTTTGGAGTAAAAATCAAAATACAAAAATCAACATAATCTTGAAGCAAGTAGTCTAAAAGGTAATTACATGATTGGTATCAGAAACTACAAAGGTGACCCCCACATTCATCAAAGAAAGAGAGGGTACTGAGTACCTTGCAAAGATGGGAGGGTTTCCTGGAGGAAAAGAGCATTCATTCATCTATTCATTTAGCAAATTTTTATTGGACACTTACTATGGGCTGGAACTCTTCTAGGCCTTTGGCATGATTGTACCCTGAAGATTACATTTATTTCAAGATTATCAGAAACCTTTCCCAAATAGTCCCAAATAGTGATTTGCCCTAGTCCCTTATTATAAAACTGGATATTAGGAAGCTGACACGGGAGGGGGATATGAAGATGAGAACAACTGCAAGAAAACTTGATTATAATATTATTAAAGTGCCAAATAGGATATATTTTAAATCATCTCATCTAAGTCACTCTTGAAAGAGCCTTTCAGTTTCTGAAGGGTCTTAATCCTCCCAGATAATTTCCTCTAATGTGCCACTCCAGACCTGGTCCTCTTTTTTTCTTTTTCCCCCTACTGCTTAAGCCTCATCAGAGGCTGCTGAGCAATCTTTCTGAACACAAGAAAAGAAGATCATTAACATTATTATGCTGTTACCCTTGAAGAAAGCATGTAAAGAGGCAGCCAGAGGATGCATAATTTAAGAAAACATGAAAACTCAGGACTGCATAATGGCCTGTTGATTCTTGGAAATGCCACTCAATCTAGTTAAGACTAAATCTACATGTATATAAACATATGCGCACCCATTGTGAGATCGTTTTGACACACACCATCAGACTGTAAGCGTCATGATAGCAGGGACCACATCTATTTGCTCTCCTATGTTTAATCCTGCACTTGCATATTACCAAGCACAAAGTAAGCACTTATAAGATGTCAGTTGAATAGATGAATATACAAACTGTGTTTCTAACCTCTTTTCTCAGGTATTTCTTATACGATCTTTTCCAATTTGCTATATTTCTTATATTCTCATGATTTCATTTTTAGATGTTTCCCCCACCCCTCCCCAATTGTCTTCCTTAGTTTATGGAATTCCTGTATTACTAGAAAATTACCTTTGCCTAAATGTCAGTTGGATTCATGGATTTAGGGAAGAGCCAGCACTTCCTCCAAACTTTTCTTTCCTCCCCACCACGGATACAGGTAGGAATTGCCTACTCTGTGATACTGTAATCCACACAGAGAGCTTTTAACAGCCTTGGCAGTGTGACATTGGCTCCTGGAGTCTTCTTTTTTTCTATGGATTTGGATTTTATTTTCTGAGACTTGGGGTTCAACTTTGATTCCAATTTCAAGTCAGAAGTTGTACTGAACAAAGCAGCTGTGTTGTAGAAGACAGAACCTTGAGAGTCAGAGCTGGGTAAATGTTGCCATTACCCCTCACTAAATGTTCAGTCTTGGGAAAGTTTTTACAACTTAGAGTCTTGGTTTCTTCATCTGTAAAACTGGATGAAATACATTAACATATGCAAATGTCTCAGCACAGAGCTTAATTGATGGGAGATGCTGCAGATTCATTTGCCTTCGTATACGTACTCCGGGTTCCCTGCACACCTTTGATTCAAAGTTTCTCAATTTTAGCTTTTGACATTTGGGACTAATTTTTTGCTGTGAGTTCTGTCTTGTGCATTGTAGAACATTTGTCAACAAGCCTGGCCTCCATTCACTAAATGCCAGTCACCCTCTCTTCTCTCTGTAATAACTAAAAATGTCTCCATTCCCTTGGGGGCAAAAATTGCACCAATAGAGAAGTAGTGCTTTAACCTTAGAAACTGAATTTATTAAACTCATTTTTCAGATTTAGTTTACTTCAAATTCCTGAACCAATCCTGCTCAAATTGGAAGGCTTAAATTTCTTTTAGTAGTTATTCATTATCCATCTATCTGTCTTTAATTCATTCATTTACAAGCTTCTTGAGATGAGAGTTTCAACAATTTATTTTGTACCATGATTCATACCCAAGGGTCTAGAGTTCTATCTGACACATAGTATGCACTCAACATATATTTGCTGACTGAAGGAATGGATTAATAAGTCCATACAACTATTCAATATTTGTTGAGCATACCTACAGCATTAGAAAATAGGGTGAATACAACACAGACTTTGTACTCAGGGAGCTTAGAATCTAATATGGGAAACAAATTTACATAAAACTATACTATATCTGCATTAGTTTTCTGGGGCCATTATAACAAAGTACCACAAATCGAATGGCTTAAAACAAGAGAAATTTATTTTCACATTATTCTGGAGGATAGAAGTCCAAAATTAAAGTATTGGCAGGGTCGAGCTTTTTTTTTTTTTTTCTCTGAAGTAGCTAGCGGAAGATCCTTCCTTACCCCATCCAACTTTTTGTAGCCTCAGGTGTTCCTTGGCTGGTGACAGCATAATTGCAGTCTCTGTCTCTGTCTTCCCTTGGCCATCTTTTTATAAGAATGCCCATGTCTCTGTCTTTTCTCTTCTTATAAGTATGCCAGTCATGTTAGATTAATGACATACCCTACTCAGGTATGACCTCATCTTAACTAATTTCATCTGCCAAGACCTGATTTTCAAAAATGATCACATTCTGGGGTACATATTTTTGTGGGAGACCCAATTCAACTCATCAGTATTAAATTTGAAAGTAGAGATGTGAAGAAAGTACTCTGAGCCCAAGAGGATGGAGAGAGTAATTTTAATTGTACATGGATAAGGTGAGGAGGATTAGGATTAGTAGAAGCCTTGAATGATTAATTGAATTTGGGCTAGCAGGGGCAGAATAAGGAATAGCCATTTCAAGCTGAAGAGACAGCACTTAAAAAAATGCCAGACCACTGAGTTGGCCATCACCCTTCCCCTCACTCCCTCAGCTCCCTCAGCCACTATCTCTTTTCTGATCTTCACTCATTATTCTTGCTGATCCCAAATGTCAACTTCACCCTCTTCCTCAATGTAGCACTGCAGACAGCAATGGCCAGTCAAGTGGACTAGGTACCCAAGAGAAATCTTTAGTACCCTGGCATAGAAGTGGGGAACTAAGTTTAAATAACTGTGAGTAGTTCATGGGGCTGGAACATGGAGTCCATGTACGGTGAGTAGATGAGGTGGTTGATTCAATTGTAAAAATTTTGCAAAAACCCAGGCTCAATCTTTTTTAGTTTAGGGTGTTTTTGTTTTTTTGTTTTTTTTTTTTTTTGGTTTGTTTCTCCAGTCTTTAGCTTTTAGGGTTTTTGTTTTTTTATCCTTAGATTCTATGTAATTTCTATGTCTTTACAATAACTGCAGACTCCACCCACTTTTCATTCTACTCAAGCTGATTTGATAAAATTGCAGTTCCTTGAAGTCAAAAGAGCCCCACCCAGATAAGTTCTTTGGGGCCATATTCATTTTCTTTTACTGCAAAACAAATTACCACAAACTTAGACATTTGAAACATTACCCATTTACTGTCCTACAATTTCTGTAAATCAGAAGTTGGAGCACAATCTGGCTGGATTTCCCAATGTGTTGCCAGTCTGTGATGGCTCTCAGAGAGATGGCTGGTACTTTAGTTCCTATCTGGGGCTTGGGTCCCCTTCCAATCTTACTTGTTGCTAGTAGAATTCATTTTATTAAGTCTGTGGGAATGAGGTTCTCATTTTTCTGTTAGCCAAGGAATGTTCTCAGCTTCTAGAGGCCACCTGGAAGATCTTTATCATGTGGTTCATATGGGCAGTTCACAAAATGGATATTTACTTTCTTCTAGGAGAGCCAGAGTTCACCTCTCTTTCTTTTTTCACAACCAGCCTGAGACCAGTCTTTTAATTAGACCATGTCCATCCAGGATAATTTCTCTTTGCTATAGCATGTAATGTAATTATGGACATGATATCTCACCATACTCATAGGTGTTACCCATACCCAGAGGGAAAAGAATTATACAAAGATGAGCATTACTGGGTGTCATCTTAGAATGGTGTCTGCTGGTGAGTATATTCTAGCAGAGATATTTAGAACTCATGGCAGACCTCTAAGTACCTATGACCTTGGATAACATGTGGTTCCCACTCTGGCTCCCAATTTTTCTCACTTATAAAATGAGGGAGCAGTTGTTGATATAGCTAAGGTTGCTGCTGTTTTGATGGGTCCTGAGAACTCAGATGAAGCATATCTGTGTCTGTTTCCTCCTGAAGCTCTTTAAGGTTTTTGTGGTCAGTCTTTTTTTTTTTTTTGCCGGGGGGGGGGGTACCTACCCTTCTCTATTTTGTACCTCAGGATGCTCATCAAACCCTTTATTTCTAGTTTTACTGCTTACCTCCTATGTGGTTGTTAAGACTGCTCTTAGAGGTGCAGACATATCTGGACCAATCTGTCTATCCATGGCTCTAATTCCACTAATTCTGAGAACACCAATTACCATGGTTTGGGGCATCTTGAGAGCCATTTTTTTTAATGTAGAAGCCTAAATATTTGTGTCCCCCTAAAATTCATGTGTTGAAACCTAATCACCAATGAGATGGTATTAGGAGGTGGGGCCTTTGAAAGGTAATTAGGTCATTAAAACTCTCCTATTTCCTGGGAATGGGATTAGTGCACTTATAAAAGTATACACTTACCACATGAGGGTGCAGTGAGAAGGCACCCTGTGTGAACCAGAAAGCAGCCCTAACCATACACCAACTCTGCTGGCATCTTGTCTGTTGTTATAAACCACCGAGTCTATGGTATTCTGTTTTAACAGCCAAAATAGACCACAGTCATGAAATTGGCACAATCACATGTGATTCTGATGTCCTCATGGATTTCTGCTTGTCTTCCATTTTTTCAAGGCAAGGCATAAGTGAATTAAATAAAGTTAATATTTAAAAAATTTTGAACATTACCTCTATTGCCACTGGCAAGAATTAATAATCCATTGAGCGACATATGACTCAGATTCTAAACCACTTTATATTTGGGTTGGTGTGAATCACCCCGTCTTTCTACAGGCTCTACATTTTGGGAAAGGTTTTTTTTTGTACTTTTTTAATTACACTAAAGCTGTTTTCATCAGTATGGACTTATGTCAGGAATTCCTGTTTGATCTGCCTGTCTTCACCGTAGTTGCTCATTTAGTCAGAACTGAATTAGAGGAACAAATATCCTCCCTTTTCCTTTGCCACGTCTCATGCTGGTTATTGTCTATTTCACCCCCAGAGGCAGAGTCTGTGAGTAGAGGGCTCATTTGATGACAAGCTGGAAGGATAAATCCTTGGAGGCTGTGCTTTCTACTCACAGGGCATTTATAGCTTGAGCTAGAGTGTTACATACCCATGCACGTGCCCACGTCCTCTTTCAGGTCCAGTCCTTGTATATTTTCTAGAGACTATACAAATGGATATAGAAATCATGGGGAAGCTGAGTGGGTGAAGGGATGGAGAAGAGATGTCCTGTTGGACTGAAGCTATCTCCTCCTTCCAGGCCTTTCTGAAAGAGGCTGTCCATGTTCCCTTCACAAAATGTGCTTCCATCATGCTTGCTGAGTGGGCAGAGAATTGTGTGACTCTCACCACTCGTCTGCTGGATGGCTTGATTGAACAGTAGGCTTACCCAATCAGCTCTTTGGATTCTCTCTTCTTGGTGCTTAAGAACCAAACTCAGAAATGTATTTCTGCAAGCAATAGACTTCAAAAGGCAATAAAGTCATGATAAGAGTGAGAGCTGCTAGTTTAGGCTGTCTGCATAAAGAATCAGGTCAAACTGATGAGAGAACAAGACAGAGAGTGAGGGAGAGCAACAGAGATTTCAAATATGACCTGTGAAGCAGAGGAGATGAGTTCCTCTTAGTTGTGTCCACCTTACAATTCAGCCCAGTGCTGCAGGATGGCCTGAGCCATCTAGCCTTAGAGAGAGGGAGAGAGTAAGGATGGAAGTCCCTCCTTTACCCCTCCTTTCCTCAGGTCCCTCGAGAGAACTCTATGTCCTTAAAGTCTCCTGCTTGTTATTTAGCACATTTGAATGTGCGTCTATTACTGGGGCCTTGGTGATCACAACTAAGACACCAGCAAGCATGAGCTCTTGACCCTGGCTCCTTTCTTTTCCTACTTCCTACCTGGACAACAGTCCAGACCTCTGAGTGGGTGGGTATAGTCTTATATTGCATGCAAAAGGAATTACCTAACATTTGTAGATCTGATTTGTGTCTCCCAATTTATATGACCTTTAGATTTTACAGATGTGTTTAATATCAAGTAAACAGAAATCCAGTACTTCTTCAGAAGCAGCTTTCAGATCTGGTTTTCCTTTCCAGTTGTCACCTAGTTATAAGTCCTTGTTGAAGCACACCTGTGTGACTCCTGGTTGCTCTGATGTCACTCTCATGTCCTTTTCTTTCATAGGGCATTTTGGAAACTCATTTACACATATTTATTGAACATGCACAATATGGACAGGAATGTTCTAGATGCCAGGAAAATGAGGTGAATGAAACAAATAAAGTTGTTGTACTGGGCTATTCTCTACTTGCTTTTGCTCTCAGATCCATTCTCCACCTTCCCTGCCCTGCTCTGCGACTCGGAGTCTGGTCCCTGTCAGACTGCACCTGTGCACCCTGCTGGCCCTAGCCAATGAGAGACATTGCAGAAGAAAGGAGAGAGAGAGGTATGGGTATTTTGCCCAGGGTTCCTCACTGCCCCAAGCTCCCAGCTCATGAATGGGCCATCTCCTCCAGGACCACAGGTGCTACTGGCCAGCCCCTCCTTCAAGCTCCAGCAATCCCAACTCTACGAGCATTTCTTCCCTTGCCGCTCCCTCTAAGCCTAAGGTTGGTGATGGGTTCTGATGTTTGCTCATTTCTAGATGCTTTGTCATTCACTGTTTTCTTTAAGCCTGCCTACATGCCTCTGTAATATGTCCACTTCTCTTTTTAAATACTTTTAGTTAAATCATCAAAGTGGAATTCAAGTCCTGCTGAGACCCTGCCTGATACAGTCCCCAACTTACTTCGGGGAAGTAAGTATCGGGAAGATACTTCTGACAAATGAACATCACCTACATATTTATGTTATGATAAGTGCCAGGGGTTTCCAGCCTTTTTGTTTTTCTCTGCCACACATTGGAAGAAAAGTTGTCTTGGGCTTCACAGTCAATACACAAACACTAACAAAAGCTGTTGAGCAAAGGAAAAGGTCCATGCATATTTTTCCTGATAAGCAACAGTCCTCACATAATCTCATGTGGCCACAGGTGAGACACCCCTGTATGTAACAGAGTGACAGGCACTACTGTAATGAATGCAAGTGCGTATGCCTCTCTAAAGAGGTTGCTTCTGAGCAAACATCTGACTGAGGGAGAGTGAGCTCCATGAATGTATGGACAAGGGCAAGGCCCAGAGATGGGAATGTGTTTGGGTGTTTGGGGCACACAAAGGCCAATGTGGGGCCATGTAAGCAAGGCACAAATCGCTAGGAAAAGAGGCCATTATATTCATTATATTGCTTATTTGTTCAAAATACTCTGGTGGCTCCCTAGTGGTTGTAGGAAGAGGGAATGTGGTGTGATAAAAAGATTCTGGATTCAGGTGGTCGTGGGTTCAAAGTGGACAAAAATGACTTTAAATCTGAGTCTCCATTTCTTTGTTCAAAAAATGAAGATAGTAACGAATACTCCAAAAGGCTGAGACAAAATGTATCAATTCATAGCACCGTGCCTAGTACATGGAAGTCTCTCCTCACTCCCCTGTTTCTCTTCCCTTGACTTTACTCTTATTTGAGAAATTAAACCTACCCCCCAGCCCTGTAGGGTTTGTGAGATTCTCTTGTTGAATGCTTTTACTGTATCCCTTTCATTTATTCATTTGGTCAACATAAATCATCATAAATGTAATGTTATTACAATTTGCAGTAATGATTTTATTTTGAGGTTGATCTTTTACTGTCTAGCCCCCATCCCATCTGTAATCTCTACAAGAGTGACTCTTCTGAGTTTGTTCACTCTCAGATATCTGGGTTCTAGCACAGCTCCTGACATAACGGACATTTCATAAATATTTATTGAGTGAAAAGAAGGTCAAAAGGAAGAACTCTGTCTTTCCAGTAAGATTTTATTCCCTTGGGGAATTCCAATTTTCTGATGAAATACTAGTGTATTTGAAATGAACTGTATGCAAAGCTTTATACTTAATTTGTGTGGGGTATGCATGTATAAAGAAGAAAACTGTGAAGTCAGAGATGGCTTTATCCTTTTCATCTTTATATCACCAATGCTTAGCATAATACTTGGCACTTAATGACAAACATACTTAAATCATATTTTTGAATAAAAGTAAGTTGACACCTGATTTTAAATCCAATGGGTGTCTCAGTGTTGGAGCTGGGGGCTTGTCGACATTTTGTTTGTTTGTTTGTTTATTTGTTTTTTTCAGTTTTTGCCAGGGCTGGGTTTGGCTACCTCCAGTATATGGGGCTGGTGCCCTAGTCCTTTGAGCAGGGGTCCTCAAACTACAGGCTGAGGGTCACATGCAGACCTCCAAGGGCATTTATCCACCCACTGGTGTTTTTGCTGCTGCTGCCTGTCCTGCTTAGCAGCCCACAGCCACAGTGTGCATGTGTGGAATGTGCGCTGCACTCTCTGACTCCCCTCCTTCTCTCTGTCTCTCAACTCCTCCTCTCAGTCTCAGGCGTGATCTGACGAGTCACGAGCTTGCCTGTGCAGAGCCTGCTGCTGCCCAAGGACTGAGGTAAAAAAAGTTAGGTTTTTTTTTTTGACGTTAGGAGGTCTTTTTTTTTTTGCAGTTAGTAAGGCCTTTTTTTTTTTGCGGTTAAGGGGGACCTTTTTTTTTCTGAAGTTAGGAGGTCTTTGTGCAATGTGCTTAGGAATTTGTTCTTAGTTGTTTTTTAAACTATGGTCTGGCCCTCCAACGGTCTGAGGGACCATGAACTGGCCTCCTGTTTAAAAAGTTTGAGAATCCCCGCCTTTGAGCCACAGGTGCCACCCTTGTCAACATTTTGTGAAATCACAGTGAGACTTTTAGAAAACACTTTTCCTGGCTCGGCGCCTGTGGCTCAATGAGCTAAGGTGCCAGCTACGTACACCTGAGCTGGTGGGTTCGAATCCAGCCTGGGCTCGCCAAACAATGACAGCTGCAACCAAAAAATGGCCAGGCCTTGTGGCGGGTACCCGTAGTCCCAGCTACTTAGGAGGCAGAGGCAAGAGACTCACTTGAGCCCAGGAGTTGGAGATTGCTGTGAGCTGTGATGCCACGACACTCTACCCAGGGTGACAGCTTGAGGCTCTGTCTCAAAAAAAAAAGAAAAGAAAAAGAAAACACCTTTCCTTTCCCCATCCAGCATACACAAGAGGACTCTGAAAGGAGGCTCTTTTGGAAACTGTCTAGACCAGGTGTCACTTAGAAAGGGTCAATACTTTCCTCTTTCCTGATTGGAAAAGGGTGATGAGGGGATGTGTAACAGACAGGGAAGCAGTGATTTGATTGCCCTGGGGAAACTTTGAGGCTGGAGATGCCGCTGGGGGTGGGGGTTGGGGGGGGCTCAAGGAGACCCCCTCCCGCCTCCCACCTGGTCCTCATTGCTTGGAGAAAGCACATTCCAAGGGTAGATAACATCTGATGCCTGCTGAGAACAAAGCCCCACCGACATGGGACACATGGTCCTAATTATCTGAGAGACTATGTTTTTCAAGAACAATCACACCACTCCTTTAGAGGGGCCATATTTTAGAGGATCTGTTGGCCTTTCCCACACAAGACTCCTGTCCAGGTAAAAAGTGCAGCCTAGACAACAGTCCTGGGGGCTAGTAGAAGCACCTTTCTAAAAGGACCGGGGCTGTGCTGCATAAGACCATGCTTCTGCTGGGGCCATTGGAGCACTGTGGACACTGGCACCCATTGAAACCTTCTCATCAAACTTCCTGGGTGAAAGCCTCTACCCACAGCACCCACTCTCTATATCTATGAAATTCATTAAAAGATCTGTGTCTTGGCTTGATGCCTGTGGCTCAAGTGGCTGAGGCACCAGCCACATACACCAGAGCTGGCGAGTTTGAATCCAGCCCCAGCCCGCCAAGCAACAATGACAACTACAACTAAAAAATAACCGGGTGTTATGGCGGGTGCCTGTAGTCCCAGCTACTTAGGAGGTGGAGGTAAGAGAATCACTTAAGCCCAGGAGTTGGAGTTTGCTGTGAGCTTTGATGCCATAGCACTCTACTCAGGGCTGCAGCTTGAGGCTCTGTCTTAAAAAAAAAAAAGATCTTTGCCTTAGAAAACTTTTTCAGTCCTACAGACTTGGTGAATGCAGTTGTAGTCCATTGTGTCTGTACACCCTGTATGTCATTGTCCCAGGTGATGTCCAGACTTGGACATTTAAAAACAAACACAGAATATCCTTGAACTTATACAAATGCAAAAAACAAGTTTTAATGAGAAGCAAGAACAACGTGGCTTTCTGCTTTCTTAATCCTGTCCTTGAGATATTTGGTTTAAAAATGTATTCCTGAGAAATTAGAGTAACTGAGTCTCTGTTATATTGATTAGGACAAGGTATGCCAAATTAAGTTGACTCAGAGGAGTAAATATCCTTGTCATTGGCAGCACAACATAATAATCTCTTTGCTATGTTTGGAGAATTCATCCCTGTGTACATGTAGGTAGAAGTCAGAGTTTACCACTGCGTGTGCCAGATCTGAGAAGGGAGACACCCCACCTCCCTTCCTTCTGGTCCCTGGGGTTTAGGTTATCAGATAGATTAAAGGCCATTCAACTGAATTTCAATTTAAGATAAACATAAAATATTCAATTGAATTTCAATTGAAGGTAAACGTAAAATATTCAATTGAATTTCAATTTAAGATAACATAAAATATTTTTTAGTGTAATTATATCCCAAATAGTGCACAGAATAAACTTTTGCTTTAAAAAAAGTTTTTTAAAAGCAAACTTTTTTAAAGCAAGTTTTCTACATTTCTAAAATGTACAAAATTCTTAACTGTACATTTTTTTTAAATTTGCTAAATCTGGGAATCTGACCTGGGGCCTAGGATATGCACCTACAGCTTAACCAATTGGATATCCCCTTCCTGAACTCTGAATATAAGTAAAGTGATACAGACAAGCAGTAGCCAGTTAGAATTTATTCAGCCAGTGGTGGTGGGAATGGTCAGGATGGTAGCTACGCAAGTGGAACTGGTGAAGAGCTGCAGAGACTGGAGCTCTCTTCCTCAACAACCACTGAGGACAGAAGACCACACTCATCAAATGAGCAAGAGGCTCCTCCTGCTTATTCTCCTCCTGTGCAGTGAAAGTAGTTGGGTCAGATGTTCCGTGGTGGCAGAAGCGAGCAGTAGCCTGATCAGACTTCTGAGGCATAACCTTGATTTCTGCTCACTTTCTAAAGCCTTTCTCCACCCTTCCTGTAAGTTCTATGAAAAACTCGATGGATGCCTTCCTGTAAATTCCTTTTTTTTTTCCTCTCTCTTTAAGTTAGCCAGAGTTGATTTCTATTTATTTCAACTCCTGAGCCCTGACTATCATGCTTGGGGAATTTGAGGACCATAAAAATGAATGACTCAGATCTCCCATTGTGAGAAGCACAATTGACTATGGCTCTAGCTCCTGCCCCTCTGGTTATATGAATCACTTCACTGGAGCAGGGCAGCAAACACGCCTCTAGTGTTACTGTCCTTGGAAGGTAGACCCTGAAGTACCCCCACCCTTTTCATAAGAGACCTATGGGAAGGGAAATAACTATTTCATCTCAATGATAAGAAGTTAATACTTAGTTCTGTAGAAAATGGAAGACTTCGAAGTGTTTCCAACAAGGCTGCAGCACTGCCAATGCTATAACGTGTATTAGAATTCATAGCCTCATATAGGATATTGATGCACTATTTTAGCATATTTAAAGGTGTTATCACATACATGATCTCATTTGCCATAAGCTTTTGGAGGTTAAATGGATTAAATCTTGAACTAAATATGCAAGGTAGGGTCTTGCTGGCTCCACTTGGTACTAGAAATCTGAAGAAGGATGGTGTATCTGTAGGTGAGACAGGAACTTCCTGGATTGACCTCAAGCAGAATGTTCTTTTCTTTCCCCCCCTTTTTTTCCTGGTGAGGTGAACATGTATCTTGATAAGCTAAACTTGAAAAGGTCAACCTGTCTTTTAGGCACTGGGTGTCTGGGAAGCCACACGGCTGTGAGCCTTTGCGGTGGAAGGTTACCTCTGTCTGGAATGGGATTGTATACATTATGTCAGCCTCCGCCAGTTGTCCGGTGATGAATGTGGTGCCTACCTCAGCCAGCTTGGCATTCCAGGGGGCCCCCTGTCTTCCAGCTGATAGAAGGATAATTAATAAACATGACAAGGATGGAGAACAGACTTTTGCATGGAGAATTCTAGTCAGCTTTGCTGGCATGTGTGAGTGTGGGCTCTTGTACTGTTCGGGCAAATCGCCTTGTCCAGCATCAGCCTAACAACTATGGCCTCTTAGGGATTGGAGTTATAAGACGAGGAAGGCCAGCAACAGCCCACTCGTGCCTTTTCAACGACAGATGTGAAATGTAAAGGTAAGGTTGTTCCTGCCTTTTCCTCCTGAGAATTTAGTGGCCGCCCCTCAAATACCCACTCACTACTGAGCTGGAGTTCAACCTGCCGAACCGAAGAGAGGCTATCTCTTCCATCTGTTTTTGTCATGAGTACTGACATCCACTCTCCCCCTTACCCAGTCCTTCAGTTTAATGTTCCATGGTACGAGCGCATGTTTGTGTACATATAAATGCACACACAAACACACACGCACTCTCCCACAATTTAATTTGTGGAGTTTGTATGAGTTAAAACACATCAATGAATAAGAATGCTTTCTGAACAATGGACAGTCGGAGATCAATTATAAATGAGTTAGGAAAAAGATTGGAGCAGATTTTGACACTATTTTCATATTTCTCACTATTCTAAGCTCTGTGAAAGCAGAAACTGTATATACCTAGATTTTACATTTTAAAATTTTATCTTTCACCGAAGAATATATCCCACTTCAAATAAAAGAATGATCTACCATAACTTAAACAAATTGGAGTATTTTTTTCTTTCATAACATACCAAGAAGTTTCAAAATAGGCAGTTGCTGGTCTAGGTCAATTATTCAACAATGTTAACAAGGACCCAGACAATTCTCATTCTTCTGATCTACCGTCCTCAAGCTTTTTTTTCTGTAGTGATATCACTCATGATCTCAAGGTGGCTACAACAGATGCATAAGTTGTAACTGTATTCAAAGTCAGAAAACAAGTGCACTGTAACAGCAGTGAGAGCCTTTTCCTCATTCACTATTTTCTTATCTGGGAGAGAAATATCTTTTTTTTTTATTTGTAATTTTTTTTTTATTGAATCATAGCTGTGTACATTAGTTCAACCATGAGGTACAGTGTGGGGGCTTCACATGCAATCTGAGATATTTTTATCAACCTGATTGACATACCATTCATGATATTTTCTCATTTACTATATGAAAAC
>CAUYON010062571.1:0-18664 GCA_963573935.1 Arctocebus calabarensis | reverse complement strand
AAGTCAGTGGACTGGCCCCTGTGTCCTCCTGACCCAGTGGACTGGCCCCTGTGTCCTCCTGACCCAGTGGACTGGACCCTGTGTCCTCCTAACCCAGTGGACTGGCCCCTGTGTCCTCCTGACCCAGTGGACTGGACCCTGTGTCCTCCTGACCCAGTGAACTGGCCCCTGTGTCCTCCTGACCCAGTGGACTGGCCCCTGTGTCCTCCTGACCCAGTGGACTGTCTCCTGTGTCCTCCTGACCCAGTGGACTGGCTATAGGAACTCCTGCAGATGAGGCCATCAAGGTGCTAGCAGGTGTCACAGAAGTTGACTACAGCTGAAAAACTGTGCTGGGATGACCACATCACACTCACCAGGAACCAAAGCCAAGTACGTCCCACCCTACTGATGCTGTAACACACATCAACATGTGAAAGTTCTCCTACAAAGCCCATCTATACAATTAGAAGAGGCAACCATTCCACCAGATGCACAGATAATAACAGAGGAACACGTACAACTTTAACTAGTAAGGAAATCTGACACTTCCAAAGAGGTAGAATTCACCAATAACTGACCCCAAATAAAATAAAATCTATGAGTTGCCTAAATAGAAATTCAAAATAATGATCTTAAGGAAACTCAGCAGAATGCAAGAGAATACAGATGATTTAACAAAATCAGAAAATAAAAAATATAATAAAGAGATGAAAACCAGAAACAACAAAAACAAAGATTTAAACAGAAATCTTGAAAAGGAAGAAATGAATACATGAAATGAAAATACAACTGAAAGAAAATACAACTGAAAGCTTCAACGGCATGCCAAATCAAGCAGAAGAAAAAAATTCCTGAACTTGAAGACAGGCATGTTGAAATCCAGTCAAAGGAAAAAAAGAAAGAAGGGAATGAGAAGGAATAAAGAAATCATTCAGGACTTACAGGAACACCTTTACACAAATGTGAAAAAGACTTGTTTAGCAAAATAATAGCTTGGGAGAGACATAAGGACATCCAGATTCAGGAAACTCAAAGAACTCCATTCAACCCAAAGAGACCTTCTCAAAACCACATAAGCAAACTGCCAAAAATCAAAGAGAAAGCAATAATTCAAAAATCAGCAAGAAAAAACCCATCAGGTCTCATGGAAATGCCCATTAGACTATCAACTGTTACTCTGCAGAAACCTTATGTGCGAGGGGATGACGGGAAGGTATGTTCAAAGTACTGAAAGGAAAAGCCTTCCAGCTAAAACTACTAATTGCACCAAAGCTATCCTTCAGAAATGAAGGGGAAAGACTATTTTTCCCAAACAAAAGCTAGGAAATTCACAAGAAATGTTTCAGGGGGAGTGACTCAGTGGGGCGTGAAAGAATAACTACTGACACGCAAACACACGCAAACATAAACTGTACTGACAGAGGAAAGTTTATGATCAAACTCAGCACGCTTCATTACTGTAATGGTGATTATGTACTCTTTCGATATTCAGAATCAAGGTCAAAATAAAAACAGTCAATAATAACAATATCCACAATCAGTTAACAAAAACCGATAATATAAAAATACTTAAGCTCGGGCAGTAAAATCATAAACTGTGAGACAAGAAATGTCAAAAATATTTGTATGTGACCAAAGTTAAACTCACATCTTAAAATAGTTTGTTATAATGGTAGAATTTTTAAAGTAAGTGCAAGAGTAACCCCAATGCAAAAATTTATGGCAGAAACACAAATGAGAAAGAGAAAGAAATCAAAATGTATTTTTACAGAGAACCACCCATGAAGGGAAAAATATCAGAGTGGATGAAAGAAATAAGGAGCTGAAAAACAACCAGAAAACAACTAACAAAAAGGCAGGAATAAATTCTTATAGCAATAATAACCTTGACGGTAAACGGATTAAATTCTCTACTTAAAAGACATAGAATGACTAAACATTTTTGTTGTTTAAAAAAAAAAAAAAGACTTACCTATATGCTGCCCAGATGAAAGTCACTTTGTCTGTAAATGAAACTCTCTTTACTGAAAGCAAAGAAATGGAAAATGATATTCCATTCAAGTGGAAACCAAAAAGAGAGCAGGAGACAGTACATGTATATGATAAAAAAGGACATTAAGACAGAAACTATAAATATAAACAAAGAAGGTAATTATGATAAAGGAGTTGATTCAAGAGGAGCATATAACACTTGTAAATATATATAAACCTGACACAGTAGCCAAATATTAAAGGTGATTATTATTAGATCAAAAGAAAGAGATAGACTATAATACAATAATTGTAGGTGACTTCAATATCCCCCTCTCAGCAATGGCCACTCCATCCAGACATAAAGTAAACAAAAAAAATCTAATTAAAAGTACACACTGGATCAAATGGGTCATATTTACAGAACATGCAGAATATATATTATTCTTAAAGTATATTCTCCAGGATACATGGAGATTCTCAACATGGATTCTTCTCCAGGACAGGTCATGTAGTAGGCCTCAAATACACTTTCCAAATCCTAAAAAGTCAAAATAATTTCAAATATGCTTTCTGACCACAATGGTATATTGCTAGAAATTAACACCAGGAGGAAATTAAAAAATGAACTTGCTCAAGTCACCAATGGATCAATATAGAAATTAAAAGGGAAATTAAAAAATCTCTCAAGACAAATGAAAATAAAAACATTTCATACCAAAATCTTTGGGAGGCAGCAAAAACAGTTTTAAGAGGGAATTTTATAGTAATCAATGCCTGTAACAGAAAGAAAGAAAGATCACAAATAAACAAATTAATGATACACCTCAAGGAACTAGAGAAATAAGAATAAACTAAGTCTAAAGTTATGAAAAAGAAGGAAATTATGAAAACTAGAGCAGAAATAAATGCAGTACACATTAAAAAATGTATAACATTTAATAAAATGAAGAACTTATTTTTTAAAAAGCTAAATAAAATCAACAAATCATTAGCTAAGCAAGCTAAACAAAAGAGAAGACTCAAATAAATAAAACTAGACATTAAAAAACTTTTATGAATAATTATGCATTAAACAAAATGGAAAAACTAAAAAAAAATTGGATAAAGTTCCTGAACATATGCAACCTTCTAAGATTGAATAACAAAGAAATAGAAAATCTAAACAGACTATAAATGAATGAGGAAATTGAAAATGTAATAAAACAATTTACCATTAAAATAAAGTTCAAGATCTGATAGCTTTCTTGCTAAATTCTACCAAAATCTTAGAGTAGAACTAGCACCAAATATCCTCAAATTATTTAAGAACATTACAGAGAAAAATTGTTGAGGCCAGTGTTACACTCATACCAAAACGAGTTAAGAACACAACAAAAAAACCAAATTGACAGGCAAATATTCTTGATGAATACAGATGCAAACATTCTCAAAAAAATGCTAGCGATCTAAATTCAACAGAACATTAAAACTATTATTCATCATTATCAAGTAGGATTTATCCCAGGTTTGCAAGGATGGTTCAACATATACAAATCAATACATGTGATATATCACATTAAAAGAATGAAGAACAAAAAAATCTGTATGATTATTTCAAAGCATTTGATAAAAGCATTTGATAAAATTCAACAAAATTTTAAAGTCCATATGTAATAAACCCGCATCCAGCATTATACTGAAAAGGAGCACACTGAAAAGTTATTCTCCTAAGTTCTGGACCAAGACACAGATACTCATTTTCATAACACCTGTTCTAAATAGTACTAGAAGTGCTAGCCAGAGCAATTAGACAAAAGAAAAAAAAGATACTCAAATTGAACATGAAAGGTCAAACTGTTTGTAGATGATATAATAATATATGTAAAACTCCCTAAAGACTCCACCAAAAAACCCTTGGAACTAATTAATTTAGAAAAGTTGTGGGGAAAAAAAAATCAACACAAGAAGATCAGCATTTTTATACTGTAATAGTGAACTATTTGAAAAAGAAATTTTTCAAAAATTCCTTTGACACTAGATATCAAAAATCAATAAAAATATGAGCTACCTAGGGGAAATATTTCTACACTGAAATCTAGAAAATATGGATAAAAGAAATTGAAGAGGACATAAAGAAATGAAAAGATATGGGTGGCACCTATGGCTCAGATGAGTAGGGCACTGGCCCCATATGCCAGAGGTGGCGGATTCAAACCCAGCCCTGGCGAAAAAAGCCCCCAGCAAAATAAACAAACAAACAAACAAACAAACAAACAAATAAATAAATAAATGAAAAGATAGCCTATGTTCATGGATTGGAACACGTAACACTACTGTCTGTGCTACCCAAAAACCGTCAACAAGTTCAATACAATCCCTATCAGAATAGCAGTAACATTCATCACAAAAATCGGGGGAGGGGATTCTAAAATTTGCATGGATCCACAAAAGGCCCCCAAACAGCCAAAGGAATCCTGAGCAAGAACAAAGCTGGTAGCATCACACAATTTTAGTACTCTAAAATGTACTACAAAGCTATAGTAAGCAAAACAGCATGGTACTGGTAGAAAAGCAGACCAAGGGAACACAATAGCAAAGCTAGAAATTAACCCACACACCTACAGCTGACACAGTTTACATGCTTTACCCCTTCTAAACTGACGTTGAAATTTGATCTCCAACGTTGATGGTGGTGCTGAATGGAAGGTGTTTTGGGTCCTGGGGGTGGATCCTCCATGGATGGCTTGTGCCTCTGTGTAGCATTGTTAGCCTGGGAGGTAGACAGGCTGTTGTCTCTGTGGGTCCTTCAATTCAGGGTAAAGCACAAGGCAGGCCATCCCTGAGGCCATGTATCAAAACTAGTGAAGAAGAGAGGAGCCCAGAGGCAGCCCAGACAGGGTAACGTCATCCAGACCATCCCTGCTAGAGAATCGGCAAACAGGTGGCCTGAGACCTTTGGACTCCTGATCAGCCCTCAGATTAGGGAAGCTGGGTTGTTTCTGCAGAAATGAAACTTGTTTCCCCCTCTCCCTTTCCAAATGCTATCTGGCATTGTTGACAATTTATTACCCTATGTTCCTGATTACCCAGCTGTTACTCTTCTACCCAACCTTCCTGGGGGCCTTGGGATTCTTTTCAAATCCTATTTTTTAATGTTGACACCTGTGAATTTCTTCATGAATGCTTTGTTTTAGAGATCAATAAAAGGTTTCTGAGGAGTCTGGAGCACTGCTGCATGGCCTTAAGCCGTTTCCCATGTGAGACAAAGTATACCTCTCCAGGCTGCCCAGACTTTATACACTAAATGGGTGTGAAGTCTCCTCCCTTCACTACTGTCCCCCTTGTCAGCTCTCCGCCTGGGTCTGGATCCCCCTGAAACCCCAACATGTTAGAATTCTTGTTCAGTTAGTTCACACGAGAGCTGGTTCTTTCAAAAGACCCAGGCATCCCGTCTTGATCTTCCTTCCTTTCATGACTGCCCCCCTGGGTCTTCCCCTTAGATCGTAAAGTTCCTGAAATCCACACCAGAATCAGCCATGCTTCCCATAAGCCTGCAGGGTGATGAGGGGAATCAACCACTGTTCTTCATAATTAGACAACCTCAGGTGTTTCTTTATAGCAGCACAAAACAGACTGACATAACAGCCACCTGATTTTTAACAAGAGCTCCAAGAACACTCATTGGGAAAAGAACAGTTATTTTAAATAAATGAAGAATGAAAGTAGGCCTCTATAGGAGAAGGAAAATAAACCTCTATCTTTCACAATCTGCAAAAATAAACTCAAAATGATTAAAGAGGCCAGGCATGGTAACCGATGCCTGTAACCCTAGCACTTTGGGAGGCCAAAGAATTGGTTGAGGCCAGACTGAGTAACATAGGGAGACCAGTCTCTACAGAAAGTAGAAAAATTAGCTGGACATGTAGGTGTGTGTCTGTATTTAGGAGGCTGAGGCAGGAGGATCACTTGAGCCTAGGGGAGCTATGATGGGGCCACTGCGTTCTAACCCAGTCAACAGAGAGTGCCCCTGTTCCAAAAAATAAAAATAAAATAGCATTAAAGACTATGTGTAAGATTTAAAATTATAAAACTCCTAGAAGAAAACACAGGGGAAACACTTCATGATATTAAACTGGGCAAGACATTTTTTCTAACATGATTCCAAAAGCACCAGCAACAACAAAATAAAAAATAGACCACTGGGATTATATAAAACTATAAAAGTTTCTAAATAGCAAGCAATTAACAGAGTGCAGAGGCAACTGTTATTATGGGAGAAAATATATGCCCGCTGTATACCTCACAGGAGGTTAACATTCAAAATATACAAGGATTCAAACAACTTCATAACAACAGCTAAAACAAACACACCAAAACAAAATGCAAATAATCTGGTTTAAAAGGGGGGCAATAGACATTTCTCAAAAGAAAACACACAAACAACAGATGTGTAGGTGGAAAAAGTGCTCAAGGTCATCAGCATTAGGAAAAAGCAAATTGAAATGGTAATGAGATATGACTTTACTCCAGGTAGCATGGCTATGATCAAAAAGACGGGAGATAAGTGGATGTGGACAGAGGGAACATTTAGACACTGGTGGTGGGAATGTAAATTGGGAGAGTTAAGACGGAGAACAGAAAGGCTCCTGAAGAAGTTTAGATGGTAATTATTGTATCTCCCAACCATCCCACTATCAGATGGGTGTCAACCAGATATCGGCACCCCCCTGTCTATTGTGGAACTGTTCACAGTAGCTGAAACATAAAATCAAGCTAGGGGTCCATCCGTGATTGAACAGATAAGGAAAATGTGGTCCAGACACATCGCAGGTTACTACTAAATTATTTTTTCACCTTTTGTCATTTGTGACCACTTGGGAGAACCTGGAAGAGAGCAAGGGAAATAAGGGAACCGCGGGAAAACAAACCCACATAATCTCACTGATATGTGTAATTGTAAAAGATGTCACAGGAAAGCAGAGCATGAGGAAGAGACTTGAGGAGGAAGAGTTTGCTCAACAGGTAAAAACTTACAATTACATACGAGGAGTAAGCTCTGGTTTCCTATTACACAGTGGAGTGATTTTAGTTAACAAAAACATACTGACAATTTCAAAATACCGGGCAGAAAGAATTTTGCATATT
This sequence comes from Arctocebus calabarensis, assembly GCA_963573935.1. NCBI lineage: Eukaryota > Metazoa > Chordata > Mammalia > Primates > Lorisidae > Arctocebus > Arctocebus calabarensis. The sequence goes on along the minus strand of CAUYON010062571.1, from coordinate 11,584 downwards.
CTCACTACCAAGGAATGAAAAATGTTTGTGAAAATGGATATTCTATGACCCTTTTTTAATCATTCTACAATGTATACAGGTATTGAAATATTACATTGCACTGCATAAACTATGTATGTACAATTATTTAGTGCCACTATTCATTTTATTGTTATTTTTTGATATAGGGTCTCACTCTGTTGCCCAGGCCATGGCATGATCATCGCCTTGAACTCCTGGGTTCAAGCAGTCCTCCTGCCTCAGTCTCCCCAGTAGCTAAGACGCCAGTCATTTGTCACCATGCCCAGCTATCTTTTTATAAATTTTTTTGTACAGGTGGGCTTTTTCTGTGTTGCCCAAGCCGATCTTGAACTTGAGAGCTCAAATGATCACTCTTTCTTGGCCTTCCACATGCTTGGATTATGGGTATGAGCTACAGTGAGTGGCCCATTATATGCTAATTTAAATTGTAAAAAAAGATGAAAGAAGACGGACAGAAATAAATAATCACAAAACATAAGTATGTACAAAGAAGATAAAAGTTCTAGAATTATTTTTATGATATACCTGGATATGAAAAAATACAGATATAAAAATGATATAAAACACGGTGGACCAATATCTGCCCAGGTAAACGTCCCTCTTTTTCCCTAGGAATCTATTCATCATTTTCATACAGATTCCCTTGACAGAACTAATAAGTATTCAGAATCTTTACTGTAATGTGGTAGCTACTGCGTTTGACAAAGCTACTTTATATACTTTCATCATGTTACCGTTTTGTGCGTTACTTTTTAAAAAAAAAAGTTTGCTCCATCCCTATATTTTAGATGACTTTTGTTCATGTGTAGATGTTATAGAAAGAATGAAGGTTTGGGGTTTTAGATAGATCTGAGTAAGAACTGAGCTTTGCAAGCTGTTGGCTGTCTAGCCTTAAGCCGCTTGACAAATAGACTTTTTAAAATGTGGAGTAAATAACTCTTTTATCAGTGAATGGTTGTTGGCTGTGGCTATGATTTGGATGTTTGCTTCCTCCAAAACTCATGTTGATATTTTCCCCCAAATGTGGCAGTATTGACAGCTTGGGTATTCAAGAGGTGACTGGTCATGAGGGCTCAACTCTCATGAATTAATCGATCCATTTTTGAGTTAAGGGGTGAATGGATTAAGGCTTTATCATGGGAGTAGGACTGGTGGGTCTAGTGTAAGAGAGACTGAGTGGCCTCAGCCCCCACCCTGGGATTCTGTAGAGAACATTCTCCAGCTAGAAGGTTCTCACCAGGCTCGGCACCCATAGCTCAGTGATAGGGCGCCTGCCACACACACCAAGGGTGGCGGGTTCGAGCCCAGCCCAGGCCTGCTAAACAACAATGACAACTGCAACAAAAATTAGCCGGGCGTTGCGGTGGGTGTTTGTAGTCCCAGCTACTTGGGAGGATGAGGTAAGAGAATCACTTAAGCCCGAGAGTTTTGGGTTGCTGTGAGCTGATGCCAGGGCACTCTACCCAGGGGAACATAGTGAGACTCTGTCAACAAAAATAAAAAGAAGGTTCTCACCAGATGCAGCTCTTTGACCTTAGACTTCACACTCTCTGTAAATATAAGACATAGAATCATTTTCTTATTAAGTTATCCAGTTTCAGGTATCCTGTTACAAGTAACAAGAGAATAGATCAATCCAGCTATTAACATTAAATGACATTGTATATATGTCTAATGTCCCTGGCAATTTTCTAGGCAAGTATTTGATAAACAGTGGGTCTCTCTCCTGCTCTGCGGATACAGATTTGAGATCGGGACTGGGACTCTGTATCTCCAATAATTAAAGGAAACATGACATCAGGCCGTACAAGAAGAACCTTCAAAAGAAAGAATTGCCTAAATACTTATACAATGAAAACACCTTTAAGAAAACCCCCTATCTCTACAGTTTTTAAATTGTTCCACACTTAGTAATTCAATCACTGAGTACCATTCAACACTAAAGGCGTCCCGCTGGCAATAGAGGAGCTTAAGTAAAATGTACATGTTTCCTAATCTGTCCAATGGAGGACAGACCTATGTAACTAAATATTGAGCGTTCAAGTTCAAATCAAGTTCTGAGTAAAACACAGGAGGCTATTGAAGGTAAAAAAAAAAAAAATGAGAAGTTTCACAGCAGTTCTAGAGAAGGTAAGCAAATAACCAGGACATTTCCTGACCAGCCATACATTTAAATATTTTATGTATTATCAAATAAATGCAGCACCACTGTGGTTTCTGCCTTCCCTGAATTATATAATATTTCTCCTCAAAACACCTATCTCCTCTCAGTGGTCGCATTTTATCCTAAGAAATTCATAAGTACCAGGATTCTTCCATACAAAATAAGCAATATTTATATTTCTGCAAGTTTGATTTCTGTTTTCCCAAATCAAATTGAAAGTCTGATCTCTCCTTTTCTAATAAATACAAATCAAATTTAGTCATTCTCTTATCCTTGCTTTACCACCTGAGACCCATCAGTTTTCAGAGTTCCCTTTTTTATTATTATTTTCATTAAAACAAATCTCTGTAATATGGCAACCACACTCGTTCGCTTCTATCCTATTATTTTAAGGTTTTTCCTGAATTATTTTGTTAAAGAGATTTCCATATTGTGATTTATCTCAAGGTCCCAGCAAAAGATTTTCTTGTAATCATTTAAGGAATTTTTTTAAAAGCTCAAAAACATGTGTCTCATAATATATGTAATAGCATTATAACAGAAGATAGCGCTCTGTGAGCACCAGGTTGGGCTACAGAAAAGTGATTCTTCCAGCCCTCTTACTCTAAGGTTAAGGAGTTGGGCAAGGCTGGAGTCCACTGATAAGTTCAGAGTTTGCTTCCTCTGTCACAGAAGGATTCTTTTTTTTTTTTGCAGTTTTTGGCTGGGGATGGGTTTGAACCCACCACCTCCAGCATATGGGGCCGGTGCCCTACTCCATTGAGCCATAGGCATGGCCCACACGGAAGGCTTCTTGATGTTGATGCATCCGGTGTTGGAGTGTAAAGACCAGCACCTTCTAGGTGAACGTATTTCACTAATCAAAATGATAGTTTTACCCATTCACTTGTTCAACAAATAATGTTTATTGAACGTTACAATTGACCAGGCTGTGTTCCACTTCCTAGGGAAACAGCATGAGCAAAACAGATTAAAGTCATCATACTCAAAGAGCTTAGATTGCTAAAAGGAAGAGACATTTATACATCGGGCAAACTTCGGTCACAAATCCCAAGGCCCATGGTACCCCTAGGGGCCCACAAAAATGTTTTAATTTTACTGTCTTTTAAAATCAGAAGAAGAAATACAAAATAATATTATGAGAACACATCCATCCTGAATTATATTTGTCTTAAGACCAAAGCAGCCACACCGTATAATTTTAAGTGTTTTCTATGGCAAAGGGGTCCATAAAAGTCATATTGTGGACCTATAAAAAAGCACAGTGAACGAGTAAATTATGTGTGTATCAGAAGGTACAAAGTTCCATGGAGGAAAAGAAGAAAGGGTGATAGATTGTGTGGTAAGGCTGTTTGTAATTTCAAACAGAGCGTTGGAGAAAGCATTACTGAAAAGCAACTTTTGTGCCAAGGGTAGAAGGGGCTTAAATGTAGCGCCATGAAGACTTCAGGGTGAAGAGTGAGCTAAAAGGAGATGCAGCCCCTGAGTCAGGGGTGCACCTGCCACGTAGAAGGGGCCACAAGGACTAGTCCGTTATGGAATCTCAGTCCCTGGGGGAGGGCTGAGGGTCATACTGGACAGCGCTTTACAGGCCACTTCAGCTTTATGCTTGGTGAGACAGGGAACATTTGGAGGATTTGGGGGCAGGGTCACTGTTAGGGGTTGAATTGTGTTCCCCAAAACCTTATGCGGATGCTCTGACTCTGAATACCTGTGAAGATGAGTCATTTAGCAACAGGGTCTTTGCAGATGTAATCACGTTGACTTGATTCCAAACGACTGGTGCTCCTACAAGAATAGTCAAACACCTGGTGACAGAGACACCCAGGGGTGCACCTCATGATGATGACAGAGGCAGCGACAGCAAGATGCAGAGCAAGGTCAGGGGTATGAGGTAGACGCCACCCCAGGAGGCCCCTCCCGTCTCAGTCCAGAGACTTCTAACCTCCAGAACCGAGACAGCAACTTCACACTGTTTGAAGCCACATAGTTTGTGGTGCATTGTCGAGGAAACGAATACTTGGTTTTAACAAGATCACTCTGCCTGCATGCTGAGAATGCACTGTAGCTAGGAGGCTGTCTTTGGTGAAGCATCCTGGGAGGCAGATTCTCAGAGAATTACAAACAGGAACAAGACAGGGTGGCTCAAGCAGCTAAGGCACCAGCCACGTACACCTGAGCTGGTGGGTTGGAGTCCAGCCCGGGCCCGCCAAACAACTATGACGGCTGCTACAAAAAAATGGCCAGGCGTTGTGGCTGGTGCCTGTGGTCCCAGCTACTTGGGAGGCTGAGGCAGGAGACTCGCTTGAGCCCAGGAATTGGAGGTTGCTGTGAGCTCTACCCAGGGTGACAGCTTGAGGCTCTGTCTCAAAGAAAAAAAAAAAAAAGAACAAGACGCGTGTGAGAGGAATGAGGGGCTCAGCAGTGGTTGGAGAGGGAGGAGAACTACAAAACTCTGCAAAAGAGCCCCCTGGCAATCTGATGGGGGCGGTCAGAATCATCTTGAAGGGAGGAGATGGGCTTCCTCTCAGTGACTCTGCTACAGCAGTGTCCGACCTTTTTTCTTTTCTGTTGCATATTGAAAGAACAAGAATTGTCCTGGGTCACACATTAAATACACTAACACTAATGAAAGCTGATTAGTCGAAAAAGGTCTATGCATGCTTTTCTTTTTGTAATATCCTAACTACACATAAGCAAAAAGCGTCCTCACAAAACGAGCATGCAGTAGGTTGAACACCCTGCATGTAAAGGGTGGGTATTAAATGTAGTCGGATCCCAGGGAGGGGATACGACCCCCCTTCAAGACAGCACCTTTCAATCCTAGCACTCTGGGAGGCCAAGACGGGTGGAATGCTTGAGCTCATGGACTAGACCAGCCAGACCCACAGTGAGACCCCATTTCTACCAGAAATACTAAATTGAGGCAAGAGGATTGCTTGAGCTCAAGTGTTGGAGGTTGCTGTGAGCTGTGATGCCACAGCACTCGACCCAGTGCAGCAGCTTGAGACTCTACCTAAAAATAAAAAAAAAAATACCTAAGAACTCCTCTGTGAGCAGCTTACATTCCTCAAGGTACAGAAATGAATTTTGTAACCCTGGGGTGGGGGAGTGTGTGATGTCACAGAATCCTCAGAAGAGGATACACATATCGCACGTACAGAGGACAGATTCAAACAGCACGAGAAAGTATGGACATTCGAGTCAAAAACACAGAATTCTGCCTCTGAAGGGCGTGGTGGTGTGTCTGTGTATGTTTACATATCCTAGCAATGATTTCCCATTTGTATAGCACAAAATACTGTACTTAATTTGGTGGTCACAATAACCGGGCAATGTTGGTAAGGGCAGTTATTTCCATATGTCAGTTTTTGTTTTGCAGTTTTTGGCTGGGGCTGGGTTTGAACCCGCCACCTCCGGTATATGGGGCAGGTGCCCTACTCCTTTGAGCCACAGGTGCCACCAATTCCATATGTTGGTAAAGAACAATTCTAATTCTTGGCTCGGTGCCCGTAACACAGTAGTTACAGCCCTGGCCACAGGCACCAAGGCTGGTGGGTTTGAACCTGGACCAGGCCAGCTGAACAATGACAACTGCAACAAAAAAAAAAATCTAAGTGTTGTGGCAGTGCCTGTAGTCCCAGCTACTTGGGAGGTTGAGGCAAGAGAATCACTTGAGCCCAAGAATTTGAAGTTGCTGTGAGCTGTGACATTACTGCACTCTACAGAGGGTGACATAGTGAGACTCTGTCTCAAAAAATAAAAAAGAATATTTTAATTCTATTATTTTATTTTAAAGACAATATACTCATATTTTAAAGATATTTTTCTAGAATATTTTAAAGAAATATTCTAATTCTATTCTTTTATTTCAAAGTTATTTTAAAGTATACTATAACTTAATGTGGACTATAGTCTTTTTGTTGTCCTATGAAATATTTTTCACTCTGTCTACCTACCTATTTTAGCACTTATTAACAGTCCCCATTTTAGCTCCTCTTCCCTAAATAAGTCTCTGCAACCATCATTCTACTCTCTGTCTCTAGGTGATCGATTAATTTATCTGTCTCTAGGTGATTGATTAATTTAATATTTAGCTTCCACATACGAGTTAGAACAAGGAAGATTTGTTTGTCTGCACTTGGCCTGTTTCACTTTTAATGTAACATCGTCTGGTTCCATCCATGCTGTAAATATCAGGATCCCATTCTTTTCATGACTGAAACTTCTGCTGTGTTGCTGTACCATGTTTTCTCTGTCCATTAGCGCACCTGCAGTTGGGTCTCAACTTGACTGTTGTGTCTTGAGCTGCAATAACCATTGGAGGGCAGCTTTCCTTTCCATATCCTGATTTTCTTCTTTTGGATATATACCTAGCAGTGGGACTACTGGGTCCTATAATAGTTCTACTTTTAGTTTTTGAGAAATCTCCATACTCTTCTCCATACTGGTTGCATTGATTTACATTCCCCCCAACAGTGAAAGGGGGTTCCTCTCTCCCCACATTCTTGCAGTATTCATTTTTTCCTTTTAGATAAAAGCCATTTTTCCCAGGCGAGATGTTGTCCCCTGGCAGTTCTCATTTGCGTTTCTTCCATGGCTAATAATGTGGGCATTTTTTCTTCTACCTGTTCGCTATTCGTATATCATCTTTTGAGCAATACCTATTTCCATCTTGTTTCCACTTTTTAAAATGGGACTATTTGATTTTTTTTTCCTGATGTGTTGTTGAAGCTCCTTATATATTCTAGTTTTAATCCCTGGTCAAATGGGCACTTTGCAAGCATTTTTCCTCATGCTGTGGGTTTTCTCTTCACGTTTTATTGTTTCTTTTGTTGTACAGAAGATTTTCGATTTGATGTGATGCATTTGTCCAATTTTGTTTTGGTCGCCTGTGTTTGTGAGGTATTAGTCAAGAAATCGTTGCCCAGGCTGAGTGCCTGTAACTCAGCAGTTAGGGAACCGGCCACATGCACTGGGGCTTGTGGGTCCGAACCTGGCCCAAGCCTGCTAAACAAATAAATCAACAACAAAAAAATATAGCCAGATGTTGTGGCGGGTGCCTATAGTCCCAGCTAGTAGGGAGGCTGAAGCAAGAGGATCACGTCAACCCAAGAGTTTGAGGTTGCTGTGAGCTATGACGTTACTGCACTCTACAGAGGGTGACATGGTGAGACTCTATCTCAAAAAAATAAAAAAAAAAGAAAAAGAAAAATCACTGCCCAGATCAGTGTCCTGAAGGGTTTCTCCAACGTTTTCCTTTAGCAGTTTCCTACTTTAAATATCAGGATCTACTTAGACTTCATTCTTTAATCCACTTCCATTTGAGTTGTATAATTTATACATAGCAAGAGATGGGGTCTAGTTTTCTTCTACGTGTGAATATCCAGTTTTCTCAGTTTTTCACCATTTATTTAGGATCATAAGATCTTTGTCCATTTCTCAATGTATGTTCTTGGGATACTTTTGTCAAAAAATCCACTGTAGATTTGTGGATTTATTACTCGTAATCCATTGTGTTCCATTGGTCTCTGTGTCTGTCTTTCTGAGAGTACCAGCCTGTTACCGTTACTTCAGCTCTTTGGTATAGCATGAATTCAGGTAACACGATCCTTTCAGTTTTGTTCTTTTGTTGCAGGATGGCTTTGGACATCCTTCCATGGGCTACCCCATGCAGCCTTGAAAGGTGATAAGATAAAAAGAATGTGTTACGATAAAAGAATCTTCATCAGTGTGGGTCTCTGAATATTTGAAAAGCATAGAAATAGTCACATACTAACACTCCCCTTTAGTTTGCAGTCCTGACTCAGGATTATCTAAACCACTGGAAACATCAGAAACACAACATGCACACACTGGCATGACTTATATAGTAGAGATCTGAGATTTTATTCCATCTAGCTTTATGTATCACTAATGTTTCTTATTTAAATGAAATAGTGAATAACTTAAAATGAGAACATATAAAACGCTGGCATGTATGTGTTCAATCTTTTCACTATCCTGTCAGATAGTTTAGGAGTCTATCAGTATTCTATTTTTCTAATTGTTAGATCTCGGAAAGACTGTATGGGATAATATAAATATACAAACAAACAAATATGTACATAAAAGTTTCAGGTTGACATCATCCTAACTTAAAACACGCCAGAGAAGGATGAACGATATTTTCTTCGAGACCTCATTTGTTAAAAATCCTCAGGGAACTATTCTAAATAGCTTGGCTTAAGTAATGTGGCTATCTCTAAAGTAATCATGGGGGCAGAGATGACTGTAGTTTTTGATCTGGCCTGCATCTATGTGGCCTGGGTACATGATGGACAGGCCATTCCCAATACATTAAGTGAAGATGAAAAGGATACACAGGAAAGATGTGTGCTACTTCCAGAAGTGGAAAGAAAGAATTGGCCAGATAAAACCCACTGATAACTACTATGAAGTTGTGGTGGCCTCATCCCAGAGAGAATGCACCATAACACTACAAGGGCTATTATCCAGAAACTAAGTATAGGAATGTAGCTGGGGCTGAGAAATGAAACAGAATGAGGATCTAGAAAGCCACTCAAAATCTCTCCCTGGATTTTATCCAGGCTACATTTCTACTGTGCTTCATGCTTCTTTCTGTGGTTTCATTTTATCTTCACTTCTTCCCGGTGGTACACAAATGATGATATGATGGTGCATGTTTCACATCTAGAGGGAACTATCTTTGATTCTTGAATTCATGTGTCAGGGAAAAAACAGCCACACTGAAGTTTGATAGCTTATATAGTCTATAGGGCCCCCAAATTAAGTTCATGAATATACCCTAGAAAAAATGCTTAATACCTCTTTGCTGAAAGCCACCACGGTCACCTTCAAATTCCCCCCTTTGGGGAGCTATGCACTGATGTCAGTGTCTAGTCCATCCTTCAAAGCAATTTTGGAACTCTTTTTCTGGAATAGCCATCAAAGCTCTTGTCATTTTATCCTTGATGTCATGAATGTCATTAAAATGTCTTCCTTTCAATATTTCCTTTAGTAAAGCAAAACATCATTGGGACCCCATATCAGATAAGTAGGGAGGATGTTCTAATACAGTTATCGGAAAAAAAATCTCTCACAGACAGTGCTATGGGAGCTGATATGTTGTTGTGATACAAGAGCCATGATTTTTTGGACAAGAATTTCAGTTAAGATTTTTCTAACTCTCTTCCTGTTGATGTTTACTTGGTCTACTAAGCTTCTCACAGTCAGTCTATGATTTTGATGAGTAATACAACAAATTTTTGCTGTGTTTTTAATGAAAAATGATTTAATTATTTTTAATTAGAAATAAGTTCTAATCAAAAATGGTTGCCCTGATCTCTTTTCATCAGTGACATTTTCTCTCCCCTCAGAAAAATATTTAATCCATTTGTACACTGCCATATTTTTCTTGGCATTTTCCCCATAAACTTGGACTCACATGTCCCTGATTTCATTTCCACTCTTGCCACATTTAACAAGAAATTTACCAATGTTTGTTCTGTTCTAATTCAAGCTCTATCATTCTTGGGACAGCCCACAAAAACATGCCACAACAGTAATGAATGCTGTTCAGGAAGACACCCCACACATCGACATGAACACAACTGTGAGATGCTGATATACCAAGGTTGTGAAACCTTACTGAGTTGTCTGTACAGTGCTGCCAATGAAGGTTTGCAAACTTAATTGTTCAACTTCATATCCAGAAAAGAAACAATGACTTTTTAGCTCCAATTTCAACTTCCCTAAGAAGACTTCATTTGCTTGCTAATCAAGGAAGCTAACTACTCTCCTATTTGATACAATAAACTATAGCCAGGGGAGAAGCTTCTCATTAATTTACTTTTGTGATCTCAACAAAAATAGGCAGAGGGTTAGTACAGCCAACAGTGTTAACTGTGTTTACCAGATGTTCGGTGTTAATACTATATCCTCTATACCTTAGTATCATTATTGATGAAGTGGAAACTATACCTACGTTGCTGGTTTCTTAGGAGGATTAATCAAAACAATGTACAAGAAAAAGCCTGCCCATAGAAGGTGATGCTTTTTGCTTTATAAGAATTATACTCTAAAAATTAAAAAAAAGGAAAAAAAATTAGTAATTCAATGATTTCTAAGATCTATTCCCATTTTTTAATGCCAATGATTTTTCCCCAGTTAATTCCAAACCATTACTTCCCACCCAAGTAATAGTAAATCAAATGTAAATGCTAATATCTTAAAATTATTCCAAAGCATGCCACAGTATAAAAATTTTCTAAACGATTCACCTCAGTTTGAGTTATGGCACCCTCCCATACTCAAGGTGATTAATTTGAATTTGATAGCTCTCATTTAGATGCATAAATTCCATGAATTTTTATAATTTTAATAGAATGAAAGATATCTTAATGTTAATATGACAGTTTAATAGGTAAGTCTTATATATTTAATATTGCATATTATATAACATTTGAATTACTTCATTTGCCAAACATTTACTGAATCCCTGCCATGAGTCTGAGCACTATTGAAGAGAACTTCAGAAAATTCACAAAAGGCTGGGCATGTGCTGTGTTTCAGGATGGTGACTCATGCCTGTAATCCCAGCAACTCTCAGATGCTGAGTGGGTGAATCACTTGAGCTCATGAGTTGGAGATCAGCCTGAGTAAGAGAGAGACTTCATATTTACTAAAATTAGCCAGATATAATGGTGGGCACTTGTAGTCTTAGCTATACAGGAGGCTGAGGCAACAAGATCACTTGAGCCCAGGAGTTTGAAGTTGCTGTAAGGTAAACTGAGGCCACAGCACTCTAGCATGGGCCTGGGCACTCTGTCTGAAAACAAAACAAAACAAAAAAAAGTTTATGGAAAAAGAGGGATTCTACCTAACAAATGCAAACATTGTAACCTAATTCTTTGTACCCTCAAATTAACCTCAAACAATAAAAAATGTATATTAAAATGAAAAAGTTCATGGAAAAATGCAATCAAAAGGTAAAAACAAAAGACATAAACTTTATTTCTCAATGTAAACTCCAACAGATTCAAGACACTTTGGTCAGTGATGACACCAGCCATTTACTCCATGTCTAAAGAACTGAGGTCCCTGGGAATGTAACCATGTTGGTGAAGTCTTTTTTACATTATTAAGTGAGGATTTTAGGGATTTTTAAGATTAGAAAACAAAAAGAAGGTAGAAGGAGTCAAATCAGGATTGTAGGTGGATGTTAAATAATTTCCCATTGAAATTCTCACTTTGGGCTTGCTAAGTTGTGGAAGAAGCCCAAATGCCCATTGACCCACGAATGGATTAATAAATTGTGGTACATGTATACCATGGAATACTATGCAGCCTTAAAGAAAGATGGAGACTTTACCTCTTTTGTGTTTACATGGATGGAGC
>CAUYON010062570.1:0-13918 GCA_963573935.1 Arctocebus calabarensis | reverse complement strand
AAAGTATCTCAAGAATGGAAGAAAAAGTATCCAATGTACTCAGCCCTAATATGAATCTAATTTATAGCTTTCATATGAAGGCTAAAACCCAATTATAGCACAAGAATACAGGGAAAAGGGCAAGGGAGGGGAGGGGAGGGGAGAGGATGGGTGGAGGGAGGGCAATTGGTAGGTCACACCTACGGTGCATCTTGGAAGGGTACTGGTGAAACTTATTAAATGTAGGATATCAATGTCTTCATATAGTGATTAAGAAAATGCCATGAAGGCTATGTTTAACAGTTCGACCAAAATATTTCAGATTGTATATGAAGTCAACACAATGTGCCCCACGATTGCACTAATGTACACAAGTATGATTTAATAAAATTATTAAAGAAAAGGTGCTTTGGAAGTATTAGGATGAACCATATGAGATTGCCAATATTAAGTCATTTTGACAGAAAAATGACAATTTCATGTGGCTTCATTTAATAGTTATGCCTGACAATTTGTAAAATATTGACTCCCTCTATTTTATTTATCTAATTTTTTTAGTTTGAAATGATGACCAAACTAGTCTTTTGCTAAAATAAATAAAAGGTTGCAGTGAAGTTAGAAAAAAAATTTATGTAGTTCAATTTACAACAAGTTACGTGTCTCATCCTGTCTCACCAGAAATGACATCACTGCTCCTAAATGGGAGAACTGGTCACATGGGAGACCCTGTTTTCATCGTGATCAGCTGCAGACGATCAGCAAGATGACCTCATCTGCAGCTGAGGAGGTTTGACCTTTGCCCCTCTAGGCATGTGAAGCAGAAAAAGAAATCTTCACAGGCTGAGGAATGTAAAACAGACAAGCATCCTTCAGCCTGGCAGAGTTTATCAAGCATGTGTTCAGAGCAAATGCTCAGACTTAGACATAATGTAAAAGCAATTAAGGGAAAGAACAGTGAGTAGCCTTGGAGTTGGGTGGGTCCTTTGGCATTTCTCGGTAGTACTAGAAAAATATGTTTTTCATTTTCCAACAATTAAAGATAAGACAGGGACCTTTGGGGGGAAATGGTGTTGGTACTAATTTTCTATAAAGAGAGGCTAGAACATCAATTCTTACTGTAATCAGTTTCCCATGAGAATATCTTAGAACAAATCAATTAGGTCTATGAGAAGGTAGATTAGTTGATTTAAAAGAAAAGAAAACCTCTAAGACACGCTTTTCAGGTACTTTGTTGTTTGGGGGGGGTTTGCATTTTTTTTGGCCAAAGCTGGGTCTGAACCCCCCACCTCCTGCACATGGGGCCAGTGCCCTACTCCTTTGAGCCACAGGCACAATCTTTCAGGTACATTTTTTAGCTAATGCGGTGATAATAAAGATTTCATAGTCAAGGTCACACTCACTCATGTCTAGGAATGGTGGAAGGTTAATGGGGGAAGGCACCTATTATTTATTCTTTCCTATCCTGCTTGCTTCAATCTTGAAGACTGAAAAGCTTCCCTGAATTGCAGATCTCCTTCTATTAAAAACTCCTTAGTACCCAGAAATTGCTTAATATTTTAGGGTTTTCTTTTCTTTTCTTTTTTTTTTTTCTTTTCGAGATGGGGTCTTGCTCTTGCTCAAGCTGGTCTGGAACTCCTGAATTCAGGCAATCCCAGAATGCTATGATTACAGGTGTGAGTCACCAGCTCCCATCCTTATTTTAGGGTTTTTCATGTATGACCTTTGACAAGCACTCATGGGTACCATGAGTGGAAGCTCTTAAAGTCAGTTTAAGAAGGGTAAACACTAGTAGCATAAAAAAGAGTGTTCTCATATTCTGGCTGGTAATTGTTAATCAATACCTTCCAAATCAAACATCCTGTGCAAACCAACTAATTGGAGAGATGGAAGCCTTCTAAAAGGGTGGTGCTAGAGTGCTGAAATCTGAAATTTAAAAATTATTTCATCCAGGTTAAAAAAAGAAGCAGTTCATTACTCTAATTTTGAGCGAGGCAGTAATCCAACTTAAACAAGCCAAGTCCTTTATGTTTCCTGAGTGTTAATTTTTTTTTTTTTTTCAGTTTTTGGCCGGGGCCAGGTTTGAACCCACCACCTCCAGTATATGGGGCCAGCGCCCTGCTCCTTTGAGCCACAGGTGCCGCCCATCTGATTACTTAAGTAGTTGTATTTTTCCTCCATTTTTGTTGTTTTTGTGGTATAGTTTTTTTTATTAAATCGTAGCTGTGTACATTAATGAAATCATGGGTACAATGTGCTGATTTTATATACAATTTGAAATATTTTCATCAAACTGGTTAACATAGCCTTCACGGCATTTTCTTGGTTAAGACATTTATAGTCTACATTTACCAATTTCAATGTTTATCCAATATAAGTATATTTCTATTTAAAAAAATATGTGGAACATGAGAGTCAAATTTCACAAAACTTATATTTCTGGACTATTTGGGGGTAAATAGAGATTGGGATTTCAGAGTTTTCCTTGTTTGTCCCTCAGGAAAAATAGACACTTACAGATTTAGGCATAAAGAGTTAGTGAAAAAGTTTTTTAAAGAAAAAGAAATTCAAGAAAGTATTGTATCCTAATGTCCACTGCTAGGTGAATGGATAAATAAGTTGTGGTTTATGCACACAATATTCTACTACTCAGCATAAAAATTACCAAACTGTTGATACATAAAATATCTTCATGAGTGAAAAAAAAGACCAAAAAAGAAGACATTTTGTATGAATCTTCCAGTAATGTAAAATTCTTAGAAAATGCAAGCCAATCTACAGTGACAGGAAACAGATCAATGGTCACCCAAGGAGGAGAGGAGGGAGCTGAAAGGCATGAGTTAGAGGGATTACGAAGGGACAAATGAAACTTTTGCAAGTGATGGATATGTTCATGATCTTCAGATGAAGATTTTACAAGTGTATACAACGCACACATCAAAGCTATATCAAAACTATGTACAGCTAGAGTGAGAAACAAAACCAATAAAAAAAATTTTTTAATTCCAAATTAACATATCACTGGTAAAAAAAACTTTTGAAATTTAGATTTCCAAGCTTGGTCCCACTTAGTGTGTTAGGCGTTCTAAAATTTTATTGCCTACATTATATAGCATATCAGCCAGGAACATCAGCCAATCATGTCTCAGCCAATCAACATCTGGTATCATTGTGTCTTTCCTTAACCTTCAAAGAACAGGAGCTATTGTCTTTAAACAATGCTTATACCCCATTATGAAATGCCCATGGAGTAAATTTACTTTAAACATTAGAATAGGAAAGTGTACCACACTGTTGTTTCCATTAATTAAATGAGATGACATTCTGATTTAAATAAGCTGCAAAAAATCCAGAGCTAAGAGAAAAGCTCAATCATATAACCATGTTAATCAAATTTGGGGTTATAATAATATTCTTTTTTAGAGATTATTATTTTGTATTTAATCTAAAGCTTCACTGTATACATGTATACACTGTGAGCCATATTAAAACATTTGGGGAACTCTATAGGGGTGTAAATAATGAATAAATTAGCTAATTAACTTATAATCTCTTTTTGTTAAAATGACAATGAAGAGAAGCTCTAATCCTAAGAAAAAGAAGCACTGTAAATATTTTAAGAAGCCTCAAATATGGATTCTTCAAAGCAACATTAGTATTCAGGGCATTGATAAAGGTATATTGTATGTGTGATAATTTTAGAACCTTCCACAGTGCAGAGAAAGGATTTATTTGCATGCTTAAGTATGCCAAATGACAAGTAATTCCTCTCCTTCTCCTGCTAAATACTGGTCACAAAGCTTAGATTCAATGTCAAATATATCTCTGAAAGCTGGTACTCAAAGTCATTGCTGAGGAAGAGAAAAGCTTTATGCCTCTCACTGGGCCTGCGGACAAAGCCAAGGATTCAGTAAAGTACTGAGGCTGACATTCCAGCTGTGTAATCATCTCCCTCTGTGACCTCAGAAAAATGATTTTACTTTCACATTCCTATTGCTTCATCTATAAAAAATGACCAGGAAACTGGGATGAGGGGATCTCCATGTTCATACACAAACTATAGATCAAATTTTTATAATTAAAACCACAACATAACCCAGTCTTACAAACCTACAGTAGATGCCAATATTATATCATTTGTTATGAAAACTCTGCTTATATTCCACCTGATGCACACACACAGATAATAAATTCTTTAACTGGCAAGATTAATCCCGTTAGAGTGTACTTATTACTAGCATTGTCCCTCCCCTATGTTCAATTCCTACAAAACAGAATAATCTCATAGGAAGCTTGAAAAAATGACTGAATATAGAGTGTGATGCTCTCCTTTAACAGTGGATAATTTTACTTTTAATCAAAATCTCACCTCTTTTACTAATATCCTTCATGAGGAATGTGAAAAAACTCAAAAAAACAAAAATAAAACTGACTTGGATTATGTCCATAGTCAAATAAAAGAAAATTGTTTCTAGTCCTAGTTCTGTAAATACTCAGGTATGTTACATTAGACTAAGATGACTGATTTATAGAGAAAGAATAATATATAATCATTATGCATCTACATTCAGGAAACTTTATAATAATAATAGTAGTTATAACATCAAGTAAAAATTTTTAGATTTTTTTACTTTTCATAACTTTGGAAAGTGGAAAGTGTTCACAGAATATTAAGTGAATAGACAAAAAGCAGAGTACAAGTTACATGAATAGGATGATCTCAGTGGCCCCAAATTGCCAAGAATAGTCTAAAATCTACCAAAATGTTACCAATAATTTCCGTATTTATTGTGGTGGAAGTATAAATGATCTCTCTCCTGTCAACTGTTCTCTAAGTTATAATATCCTCTTACCACTGATTGGAGCCTGGATGGTGACTGAGTGGGAGGAAGTCTGTCTGTGCTGCCCTTGAAGATGGACCCAGCTTCTACCAGATCCCACCCCAGGCCTCCGACCACAGTTACAGGGCATCTGACCAGAAATTAAATCAGCCTGATTGGACTGTTCACCTTCAAATCACTTCAAAAGAGAAAACTGCCAATATCAAACTTGAGGATAAAGTTTCAGGAGAGCACTGTGCTTTGCTCAACCAGGAGAACAATTCTCTCATTTGCTGTGGAGACAATGACAGACTCCAGGTGCTATCCTGTGACCCGTATCCAGATGATACTGGGCATAGTGCTTTCATTAGCATTGGCTTCACAGATCCAGGAGATGTTTTCAACTTCACCATCTCTTTGCAAGATCACTTCAAGTGGGTAAAGCAGGAATCTGAGATTTCCAAAGAACTTGAAAAGTAGATGCACATCCCAAGTGGGATGTAGGCCTCAAGGAAGGACAGACCATCAAATTTATTGTTGGGAACATTATAGCCAAAAAAAAGGAGGGGCTTCTAAACCCAGGGCTCAAGGGGGCTGGGGGCCTAAGCTTGCTTCCATCCCCACCTGGAGGCAAAGTCACTATTTCCCCTTCTTTCTCTTCAGTTGCCATCAGCAGTCACCCCACCACCCATTCCAAAATCTAGCCATGGAGGAAGTAATGCAAACATCCTTTTAGATTTAGATTCTCCTGCTTCTGCCAGGATATAAGCACCAGTGCCAATTTCTGCAGGCAATGACTTGTGGGGAAATTTTAACGCTGTTCCAAACCAGGCACCATAGCCACCCTACTGGATCTTGCTTTAAATATTATTGGCAGAATATTAAGGACAGACTTGAGCAATAAAAATGACCTTAAGGGCACCGATGTGTGAGGGAAATTAGGAACTCCTTCCCTCCCCAGAACAGCAGTGACTGGACAATCTTTTTCATACCTTTTTCATTACCTTCAAGCTGGTCTATGTCACTGCCCTGTGTTGTTACTTGCTGGACAGCCAGGAGAGAAAAGACAGTATCTGCCATCTCCTGCTTACTACCAAGGCAGAGGAATTGTGGATCTTAATCATACTTGTGGCTGATGTGCACGGCTGAAAAGGCCAGGGTATACTTGAGGAGTAATGACCTCTAACATCCACAAAATATTTTCCATCTCTTAAATTCCTTATTTCAGAATCATCTCATGACTCATGTGCCTCTTTGCTGAGCCCTCCTTAGCAATTTCAGGAGAGTCAAAAACCTTGAAAATTCTTTTTCCACTTACAGAAGATTCTAAAAATGGACACTGTGACCTTAGTGTTCATGAATTCAGAATTTGGGTAGGAGTAGGGATAAAGACTGGTTTTCTGGATCTCTCCTACGTAGCCTCCTTCAGACTTATCCTCTATAGGGAACATCCAGAGCTGGCTGCAGCTCTCTCAGCCTCTTGTGTGTTTACATGTCACTTCCTATGGCACGACAATTGTGTAGGACCTCCACTGTTCTTTTCTATTATTTGAATAGTGCCACATCTTTGGCCAGTGGGAATCCCTGCCAGGAATAAGGTGCAAGAGGCTGTGAGTTTCAAGTCATGCTCTATACAAGTGTTTCATTTCTTACAGGTTTATCATCTAGTTGCTGCATTTGAAGCATGGCATTAATTTGTGTTTTCCCATTATTTAATCTAAGGTTGAAGGGTTTATAGCAGTAATTGTCAACTGGTATGCCACGAAAATTTTTTAAGGTCATTAAATTATTTTCAAATGAATTTCAAAACACAGTAAGTATATTCTTATTTTTACGTTTTTTTTTTTTGATCAACATAATTTAAGTGTTCCATGGAAGTTTAATTATGGGTTCCAGTGTGCTGTGAGGTTAAAACGTTGAAAAAACACTGGTTTAGAGTTTTTAAGTTGACCTGTAGAGCAGAGAAGGTGAGAATACTTAATTCTTGTTTGGATCTGACTTCTTCCCAAAAATATTTTTTTTCAATTCATCTAGTTCTTCAACAGAAAACTATTATGTATATTGTCATTTAGGAAGAAAGCTGGAGAGTCACAGACATGTTGCCCAAAGTTTGGGTACCCATTATCCAGGGTATCTCAAAAATTTTTCTTTCCTTCTGCACCACCATTCAAACAATGCTATGAAGAGAGTTCCACTTCTCAGGTGAATGGGTACTAACTATTTTATTTGTAGGCAATTTTGAGAATGAAATGGAAGGACATAATTTCCTCCCTTAGCACCTATTTGTATGTACACTGTGACTGAAGGGAATCCTTATACTTAGTTTCAAAATACATTACTCTCTTGAACCTCCCTCTGATTGTTTTCTAACTTTAGGCCCTTTTTCTTCATTGCCTTTTCTAGGCAGCTGTGTTCTTTTAGACACTAAAAGCAAAGGCTATAGAATCATTATTGACCAAATACTAGGAATCTATTTTTTTCAATCTTTCTCTATGTTGTGTTCCTTGTATTTGCTGGATAATAATACATGAATGCTATGAATCTGAATTCCTTAAAAATTTAAGATATGTGAAAAAAACAATAAAAATAAAAGGTATGTGTATATAACACCTATGTTGTATTGATTCAATAATAGCAATTAAAAATATGGGAAAAGGAAAAATAATATTCTTTAACATGTATATATTATTTTATCATCAGAAAATAATAAATAGTGTATGGGGGAAAAGGTGATTCCCATGTAAAGAGAGTACTTTTTTTTTTTTTTTAAAGAGTCTCACTTTGTCATCCTTGGTAGAATGCCATACCTTCGTAGCTCACAGCAACCTCAAATTCTTGGGGTTAAGCAATTATCTTGCATCAGCCTCCCAAGTAGCTGGGACTACAGGTGCTTGCCACGCTGCCTGGCTAGTTTTAGAGACAGAGTCTCACTCTTTCTCAGACTAGTCTCAAACTCTTGAGCTAAGGCAATCCACCAGCGTCTGCCTCCCAGAGTGCTGGGATTACAGGTGTGAGCCACTGCACCCAGCCTCAAAGGGAGTACTTTAGCATTCATCTTTTAATGCTTCAAAGAGTAGTAACATTTATTACTGGGAATGCACAGATAATCTTACACATAGACAATATTTCAGAATCAAATGATGAGGTATAACCCATGCCTTGAAAAATTTGATTTGCAGATATTATTTTCTCTGTTCTTTACTGTAGTGAAGTAGGCTGGAGGATTGGGCTGTGGGGTGAGGGAGCAATTTTCTTTGCCACAGACCAGGAAGCCTCTAACTTCAATGGAAGAGATGATGGTGGGAAGCAGTGACACAGCCGGGAAATGCCTTATTGATGAAGCCAAAGAGTAACTTTCTAAATGACTAGGAGTCATGTCTAGAAAATCTCCCAGCAAATCCCTATGGCTTCATTGCTCAACACTCTTCCTCTAGCAACCACCTCCTCTTTCCACAGAGGAGTCATGAGCAGTCAATGTCCACTATAAAGAGCTCTCCAATATCTTTCTGAAATATGTACACAAAATTCTTTCCTAGGAGAGCTATGACCCATTTATTCTATATTTACTGATCACAAAATATGTGCCAAGCCCAGGAGACAAAACTCTCTCCTCATTTAAAACATGTAAATTTAAGGCAAATATCTTGAGAGTATAATTTTAAGTTTGCCTTAGGGCATTATAAAAAACATTTGTGTATGGAAGCGTATTCTGAAAAAATGATTAGTATTTCAAAAGCATGCAGAAAAATAGAATAATCAATATATATAATTAGAGTAGTACGCCTCTGAGGGATTTTGATGGAACATAAGTGCATTAGTGTCTCAGTAATTTGTAATAATCTGAAATCATTCTAGACATTTAAAATGTTTTATCTATGTCTGACAAAGGCACAAATTTCAGCATAGAAGCCCTTCAAATAAGTTGCTGACTATAAAGTATTCGACAAGAACCACCTCTCTCTGATTAGTCCAAACTTTGAGGAAAAAAGAGAGAAAACTAACATTCTATTGAATTTTGGCTAAAGCCAAAGCCAAATGTGTCAGAGAATGGGCAACCAGCTCTTCTCCTTGGACCAGACTCATCAAGAAAGCAAGTTAGAACTTAGTCTCTTTGTATGCTTGTATATTGTTCTCTAGACAGTGGAAGACAACAAAAGTGTTCCTGAATGAAGGTAGAATCGGAAAGTTCTGAACAAGAGCCCCCCAGGTCAAATATTCTCTCATTTTGCTGAAGGTGAAGAAATATGGAGGGATCATAGGGGAATGAGGCTGGGGTGAAAGGCATGGCCTTTGGAGAAGGCTGTAGATTCCCATCAGAAACATTTCTATTTGTTATTATCATTTCATTTAAAAATCGATAACATCTGCATGACCTAAGCTTTGTAGGGATGAAAAACCTAGTAGGTAACCATTAAGGGAATTGGCCAAGGTCATACAGCAAAGGAGGTGGGATTGAAACCCAATTTCCTGTTTCCTAGGCCAGCATTGATTGACATCATCCCATGCTACCTACCAGATTGCTTAATAGCAACCCAAACTCAATATTCAGCAGATTGGCATAGAGAAATTTACTTACATTTGTTATGTTGTTTTATTTCCCTATCCTTTGGCATATGAATTAACAAATTTATTTTTGTCACAAAAAAAAAAAATTAGCCAAGCCTGAAAATGCCATCTATATATAGCTCCTGCACAGACTGTTTTATGAGGGGCAGGCCCTGTCACTTTCTGACCTCTACAGCCTTTTTTCCCCCCTCATAGAATAATTACTTTATGCCCATCAGTAAACTCTACTCCTTACCCCTCATCTCTAAGACTAATCCTGACATTTGGCGGAGAAGATGTAAATAATGCCAGTTCTCTATTCTAGCATTCATCATCCTGTGTCGCCTGCTCCTAGTTAGGTCTAGTTGTATCTCAGTTTCTATTGTGAGCAACTCAAGGACAGTGACCATACCTTATTGTCCTTTGTACCCTAGAACTTAGAATATTGGTGACACACACAATAGTCAATACATGTTTGCTGAATGACTTATTGATGAAATGGAGTTCCTGCATTGTTGATAAAACTCAAGTACCACAGATTTGGTAACTCAGTCTGTGTTCTGAACCCTGTGTTCTTACTTTCATTACTTTCTAGAGGGGAATGTATGGCCCTTTAATAACTAGAAATTTATTTCCAAGACCATGATTCCTCCCCCTAACTATCGTACAGACAAATTTTGACAATGATACAATTTGCTTCTCTTCTTGGATTTCTAAACATCTTTCCTCCTGGGTTCACCTTGGCCCTGACATACTGACTTACCATAACACTGTATCCCTTTGGGTAGGATCCCAGAAGGCCATGTCTGCCTAGCTTTCACTTTAATGAGTATAATTTGTACCACTAGATGTCTTCTGCTAATTCATTATTCTGTTGGCACACGAATCACTTGTTTTTATAAAAAATGATTCCAATTTTACCATAGACTCATTCTATTAACCTATAAAATCTGTGACTATATAAATTTTATCAAGGTGCTATGAACTAATCTGTCAAATGCAAAAAAAAAAACACAAAAAGAAATAAGAGATAAAAAATAATTTTATTGATCCAATCAGGACAAGGAGGTCACTTCAAAGCTTCTTGTTATCTTTCATAAATTAGGGTTTGTTTGCTTTTCTTTAATTTGTGCCTTTGGCTTTCACTGTCTCTGCCCTATATGTTTTTTTTTCCTATTTAAGTTGAACAGCTGTTTCTGCCCCATGTGTTTCCTGTTTAAACATTAGGCCAGTCAAAACATTACTTCATATTGAATATCTTCCTCTTAAAACTACTGCTTCATCTTATTTCCCAGAGAGTCAAAAAACGTAACATGTTAAAGCAAACCACAGTTCGAAAAGTTTCTTAATTTTAATTCACTTATGGTTCATTCATCAAGGAATCTGGAGACCCAAATGTCTTGTTCTTCTCCAAGATAACACCCCTACTAAAAAACCAACCTATGCCAGTTCATGGTCTATAAACAAAAAGCATGAAGACTTTGAAAAGTTCCCTCAAACTTGAGAAAATTAGGAATTTGTTTTCTTACCAAAGTAATTCACAACATTGTCATCATTTTCTCAAAATTACTTCAAAGCAACTATGCAATGAGTTGTGTTAAGAGCATTTTCACTTCCTGAGAGGAAAATGACTGCTGTCTTCAAAGACAAATTGTTGCCAAGGTGAGGCAGGGTGATGACTCCATTTATCTACCTCAGTGCACTCAAACTTTAAACCAATTGTTTGGAAAATCTGCTTAATCTTCCAGAAAGGTTCATTCCAACAGACAGATCACAAGGTCATGTTTGTCTATCTAACACCACATCCTGCCTCTAGCAATGGCCAGAGAATTCCTCAAAGGAAAGGATGATGTTCACTTCATAACATTTCTTGTTAGCAGTGAGATGAAACTCTCAAGTGAAATATTTCCTTCTAATATTTATTCACCACATGAGAAAATATAAGAGACTAAATTTAATGTTTAAGGACAAAAGGACTTTAGGCTAACTCTTTCCCTCAATTCAACTCCAAAATCTAATTGGTTTACAAAATGTTAGAACTGAATAACCGTAGTACTGACCTTGATTTAAATTTCAGAGGAAGTACACTATTAAGTTTATATGCAATTATGGTAGACATTGCATTTGATACATTTGTTGTAATAATTATACTTAAATTTTTCTCCATAGCTGCTCTGTATAGAAAGTCATGAGAGGAGAACGATGACTGCTATGAATTGAATGTTTGTGTTCCCCCCAAATTCATATATTGAACTCCTAACCCCCAAAGTGATGATATTTGGAGGTGAGGCTTTGGGGAAGTAATTAGGATTACAGGAGGTCATTAGGGTAAGGCCTCCACGATGGAATTAGTGTCCTAATAGGAGGAAAAGGGACCAGAGCCCTACCACATAAGCACACAGGGTGAATGCAGCCATCTGCAAGCCAGGAAGTGGACTTCACCAGAACCTGATCATTCTGGCACCTTTATCTCAGACTTCCAATCTCCAGAACTGTGAGAAATAAATTTCGGTTGTTTAAGCCACCCAGTTTACAGTATATTGTTATGGCAACTCAGGCTAAGACAATAGGAATAGTTCAATGTCATTTGATTGCTTATAATTGATAAACTGTTTCCTTCTGGAGTAAATCATACATTTTTTTTCAGATGTGGAGGGAGGGAGTCTGAATCACTGGGGACAATTTCAGGGAATCTTCTGAAGCACTTAGCTGTGGCTGCTATGCCCTACAAAGCACAAACACCAAGCGCGATCTGTAATTACTTTGCCTCTGCATAGATTTTCCTACAGTAGTATATCATTGTTACATTTAAATGCTGCATAATGGTCACTCAGAGTAGCAAATTTTTAAAATTCACTTAGTGATTGGTCTTTGGCATTTACCCTTGAATAGTGAGCTAACTTGTACACCAACTTCCAGCATTTAATTATGGGGGTCAGGACCAATTCCTTAACAAATAGTTGATAGTCCCTCTCCAGAGCAAATGGTTTAAAGTGCTGAAAAAACAAATAGCACCAATACCTTTCAAACTTTTGCAGGAAGAAGAAATGACTGAGTACTTTGTTGGTTCTCTAAAGACAGGTAAAAAGTAGCATCCAGCACATGACATTTTCTGTACCCCAACCTTTTCCTTGATTGTTCTAAAAGAACTTAGAAAAGTAGTTAAGACAAGGTCCAAGTTAGCTAAAACATTGGACTTGTTTAAAAGAATGGACTTTTGAGAAAATAATAAAAGCTTGTTTTACTGAGAGCAGATAATCACATGTATTAAAAGAAAGAAGAGAAATGAAAAAGAGAAAAAACACCATACATCAGAATGCGTAACAAGAAGGAAAGATATTTAAAATAAGTGTATTCTGCTGCATGCTATCTAGGCACTGCCACTTTAAATCTTCATAATAACCTAGAGAGGTAGATGCTACAGTTTAAATGTGTCCCCTCCAAAATTCGAATGTTGTCAATGTGATAGTATTAGAAGGAGAGGTCTTTATCAGGTGAGTAGACTGCGAGGGGATCCTCTCTTGTGAATGGCTTTAGATGTCCTTATAAAAGGGCTTGATTGAGGGAGTTTCTCTCAGGTCTTCTGCCTTCCACCATGTGAGCACACTGCAAGAATGCCCTCATCAAGTGCTGGTACGTTGTTCTCAGACTTATCAATCTCCAGAACAATGAGAAACAAATTTTTGTTCTCATAAATTACACCCTCTGTGGTGTTCTGCTATAGTAGGACAAAGGGACTGAGGTGGTGGGTATTACTATTGGCTCTATTCTACAAATTAGAAAACAAAGATACACTGAGATAAAGTAATTCACCTACACACACAGACTTCAAACCCAGGCTGTCTGAATGAAGAACTCACACTTTTCAATACAACACCATATTGTCTCTCAGAGTTCTTTTTTTCTTTCTTTCTCTCTCTCTCTTTCTTTCTTTCCTTCTCTTTCTTTCTTTTTTCTTTCTTAACTAATAAGTCATGTGACAATTGGTAGCATAACAGAGCTATTAACATACATCTGAAGTCAGGCTTACAGGGTCCAATTCTCAGGTTTGCCCACTGCTACCTGTGTGACCTTGGATAAATTATATAACCCTTCTATGCCTCATCTTCCTCCATGATAAACTGAAGATGTCAGTAATGCCTATACCATGAGATTGTTGTGAAAATTGAATTCCTATTGCTAAAGCATTTAAAACAGTAGACAGTACATAGTAAGTACAAAAAATGTCTTAGATAAGTAAATTTTTTAAATCTGCATAAGTGAAGGAAAATTCAATATGAATTTGTTACTTGTTCCTTTACAAAAAATATTGATGTTCTATACATCCCACACTTGCCCTTTTCTAATTCTTTGATCTGAAACTTGATGTACAAAAAAGACAACCTCATCTTTAAAGAAAAAAAATCATTTCACTGATGAATATCAAAGCAAAAATACTCAATAAAGTCTTAGCAAATAGATCACAGCTCCACATTAAAAAAAACTGTACATCGGGGGGAGGAGCCAAGATGGCGGTCTGTAGCCAGCTTTCTGCAGACGCTCCTGTCCAGAAGGATAGTTAAAGGACAGAAATTTAG
>CAUYON010062569.1:0-19372 GCA_963573935.1 Arctocebus calabarensis | reverse complement strand
TTGGATACGTTTTCTTCCATTCTTGCGATACTTTGCTAAGAAGAATATGTTCCAGCTCCATCCATGTAAACATGAAGGAGATAAAGTCTCCATCTTTCTTTAAGACTGGAGAATATTCCATGGCATACATGTACCACAATTGAACTCTTTCAATCTGAACTTTGAGCCTTTCTTCAGCTTAGAAGGGTTTTCTTTTATTATTCATTTTTTTATTGTCCTAGTTATCTCTTTAAAAATTTTTTTAAAACAGAAGTTAGACTTCTGATGCTAATTTTTCATATCGCTTACTTTTTCAAGATACGTGTCTTTTTGCTCTGTGTTTTAGACATTCTTGACTTGACCTTCTGAATTATTAATCTCATTTCCGACTGTGTTCCTTCTAGAATATGGTCCATCTTTAGATGTTCTAATTTCATTAATTATATGTTTCATTTTCAAGATCTTTCTTAAACTCTCATTGCTTTTTTATATCAACAAACTTTTCTTCCTTTTTGGGTTTGTGCTTTTATGGAGAGTGCTGTTTAGATACATTGAAAGTCCTCATGTTCACTGCATTAGTGATTTTTCTTATGTCAGATATTCTGTTTGTTACTTTTGGTTTTGCCCCTTCCTGATTGCTTTTTCTCAAACATGTGTTTTCCTTTAGTGTCTATATTTTTATAAAAACTAGGCTGACTGGGATAATGGTGAGTCTGGATTTTCTCAGCTATCTGGAGTAGGACTGGACCAAAGACTACCTCACCCAATTTCCAGAATAGAAATCTCCTTGAGTGCAGCATTTCATGTACTTCCCACTTGGGCCTCACTGCGTTTCGCCCTTTCTGTGATTGCCCTTGAGATCTGAGGTACATATTGTCTAAATTAAAAACACAGACCTTATGGGTGGAGGGAGGGTGATTGGTGGGATCACATTATGGTGCATCTTAGAAGGGTACAAGTGAAAATTACCAAATGCAGAATATAAATGTCTTCATATAGTGATTAAAAGGCCATGAAGGCTATGGTAAATAGTTCAATGAAAATACTTCAGATTGTATATGAAGTCAGCACATTGTGCCCCATGATTGCACCAATGTACACAATTATGTTTAATAAAAAAAATAAATAAATAAAAACACAGACCTTTACAGAATCCTCTGTGTATATCACAGCTCCTCTCTGCATTAGCTGTGTGAACTTGATCAGGTCCCATGACATTTCTGTTTTTTATTGAGATGGGGAGACTAGTAGAATATAAGCTATTGAATTATTATGACTATTAAATGAGTTAAAGCTTGTAAGCTTTTTAGAATAGAGACCACACATAGTACGTGCTTTATAAACTTTAGCGGTGCTTGTAAATTGTGTTATTATTCTCATAGGAACACATATTAGGCCCCAACCTGCTTAAAAGAAGACTTAAAAAATGACTTCCTCCCTGAGAGAGGGTAAATGGTGGGATCACACTTATGGTGCATCTCACAAGGGTACAGGTGAAACTTACTAAATGCAGAATACAAATGTTTTCATACAATAAACAAGAAAATCCCATGAAAGTTATGTCAAACAGTTGGATGAAAATATTTCAGATTGTATATGAAGCCAGCACATTGTACCCTGTGATTACACTAATGTACACAGCTACGATTTAATTAAAAAATTACTTCCTTTTTTGAAGAGACTAATTTTTAGGTATCAGCCCATGATGTGACCATCATTTAAATTCTTTTTTTTTTTTTGCAGTTTTTTTACCCAGGGCCAGGTTTGAACCCACCACCTCTGGTATATGGGGCCAGCACTCTACTCCTTTGAGCCACAGGCACTGCCCCCATCATTTAAATTCTTTATTCTGAAGTGTCACAGAAAATTTTGGTTTTCTTCTGTCTAGTATCTTGGTCCCATGTTTCTCCATTCTTATTCTCCCTCAATCCTATCAGTTTGTGTGATTCTTTTAAAATTTTTTTCAAATTTTATGATGTGCTGATTCTTGCTTTCTTAGTGACTTTGTAGATTTCTCTTTTGTGAAAAGTCTTTATGCCATCTCAAGATTTATGATGCAGGGCCTGTGTGTGCGACAGTAAATCATGCTTGTTCCATAACCTGATTCAAATGCCATTCTCGGGATTTTGCAAAGGAACTTGTGAGTGACCTTGATGAGCACAGGTGCAATGGGCTGGTGGAAGGAATGCAGATTTCCAAGGGTTGGAGAGTGACCAGGGGATATGGGAGCCTCAGTGGCAGGTACAGACAATGGCCGGACAACACAAAGGGGAATATTCCCAAATTCCATCATCCCTTGAGATATCCAGCACGTGGTGTCTGGATCTGTATGGTAATAGAAGCATGTATGGCATTTCAGAGGAACCCACAGCATGGAGTTCAGGGTGTGCTTTATATCTGTGAAAATACAGATGGTGGTGACAGCACACAGGACTCCAGAGGCTCCACCTTAACACAGATTGGTTAAGCTGCTTTGAGTAAATCACTTGGCCTTGTCTACAGAATGCTATTTCCTGTCTCCTGCCCACCTGAGAGTTGCTCTTTCAGGATTTACGAGCAAAGCACTTGCATTCTATGGAGAAATATGTAAATAAAATCTTTCAAAGCTGTGTACTCTTGGGGCTCTGTTTGCTCATTTGCCCTCTGAAAACATACTCTCTAGGCCAGTGTCTCCATGAGGTCTGTGGCCCACTGCCTTGTAATAACCTGGGTTTCGTTGTTAAAAGGTTTCTGAGCCTCAGTCCAAACCACTGAATCAGAATTTCTGTAGATGCCTGGTAACCAGCATTATTTAAATTGAGTGTGAATATTGCCCACACCGTGGTTGGAGGACCACTACTCCAGGCTAGGAAGCTCTAGACCCCTGCCAGGAAAAGAGCTGAGAATGTTCCTGTCAGGTTACATTTGTTTTTAAATCAAAGAACAACCAGAATTTAAAATAGGAAACTGATTTTTTAAAAAAGCATAATTAGGATGCTCTTTCTGACAGCAGCCAAGGGTGTTTTGGGGAAATTGTCTTGGTCCCCAACACACTGGTGGCTGATCTCATCAGAACATGGGGAGTTGGGGAAATCAGCTTGGTCCCCAGTACACACCAGTCGCTGATCTCATCAGAACATGGGGAGTTGGGGGAATCAGCTTGGTCCCCAGTACACACCAGTCACTGATCTCATCAGAACATGGGGAGTTGGGGGAATTGGCTTGGTCCCCAGTACATACCAGTTGCTGATCTCATCAGAACATGGGGAGTTGGGGGAATCACCTTGGTCCCCAGTCCACACCGGTGGCTGATCTCATCAGAACATGGGAAGTTGGGAAAATCGGCTTGGTCCCCAGTACACACCAGTCGCTGATCTCATCAGAACATGGGGAGCAGTGTGTTTCCCTAGTCTTCATTTTAGAGTGTGTTGCTGCCACATCAAGTAAGGTTTTCAAGGCTAAATTAGATAGTTTGCAGAATTGAGTTCTCCTTTTTCCACCCCATCCCCCACCCCCGATGCCCCTCTGCAGAGGGCACTGAATAAGAAGTAACTCAAGAGGTCCCGGGCCCCTCCATCTGTCATTATAAATAAAACTTGCATAAGACACCACCCTTAGAAACTGCTTCAGGAACTGCCAACCATTCTAAGGAGGCTTTTCAGTTTCAGAGTCTGTAGACTGGGACTGTGGGGACTCGCCGAGGGCATCCTTCCTGTTCTCTGTCACCATGGTAATCTCTTGACTGTGTCTTTAATCTGAGAGAGACACTTTGCCTTCCTGCTCCGCCATGTGACCACGGCCTCTGGGACAGCCCCAGAGGATGCCCCAACGTCCCCCTCGTCCTCCTGTTGCCCTGCTTCATCTGAAGTGTGGAGCACTCCAGCCACTTGACCCACCCTGGGAAGTCGTTTAGTCCTAACTTGAAAATCAATCCATCAGGTATCCATGTGCTTTGGTGAATATTTTCTCTGTTATAGACGTTACACTTTTTGCTTCTAACACAATTGATTCTACTACATCAAACACTAAAAAATCTCTCTCCTTTTTATACACTTAGAAGTTTCTTTGAAATGACCGTATTTGTTTTACTGTTTTTATACTTCTCGAGCCTCTCATGGAATTTGCATTTCCCCATTTTACTTAAATTTTTTTCCACTGGAAGAGTTAATACAGTCTTGATAGCAGGTATTTAAATACCTCTTGTCCCTTTAACTTCTTGTCAAAAATCCCTAAGATGAAAGCTAATGAGATAATGAGTATGTTCGAATGTGTTAAAAGTCATTGAAACAAAGTCAAACATTTCTCAACATGATAATCTTTATAACAGGAAATAACTGCCCGGTATGTTGAGCCTGGCACACTGCAGGTCTTGCTCTTTTAAGGTGTCCACTGGAGACAGACGAGGAAAATATCTAAACACACTGAAAATATTCCAGAGAGTGATTGTTATTATATACAACACTCAAATTTCTTAGGCATTTGGGAGTTTTTCTACCAGGTCTTTTCCTATGAACACATCATTGGAATTTCTGAAGAGCTAAATGCTCATTAAGTGTGAACTTTGATTTTGTTTTAAGGGTCAGGACAAATATTAGCTCATCAGAAACTTTGATTTCAGTATTTTCCCAGGAGTTATTCAGAAAAAGGAATGAAAAAAGCGGGTATTTTCATTCAAAGAAAATCATGCGTTCAAGAGATCTAGTAATTCAGAGACAGTTATTTCAGATCTCTTGTAGCAGCCCCTGGTAATTAGCAAAATCTGACATCGAAATGAATTGGACCTTTGTTTTCCTCTTCCAGTAAAGACAATGAGACTTTAATGAGTCTCTGTGAATAAGGTAATGACTCGTTTTTTCCAGACTTTAATCTACTTTTCAACTTTTCAGTAAAGGTATTGGGTTTTTCCACTGTTCATACAAAATGCCTGTCAAATAATGGGCAACAGAAAGGGGAATAGTCACAAATTCAATCAAATTGTCAGAATGCTAGCTAAGTCAAGGGAAAAAACAAAAAAGAATTTTCACCTGGCTATTTCTGCAACAAATCTCAGTATCATTCACATAATGATTTTATGAACTGTGAGCTCCTTCAAAGTACAAACCAAATTACATTTTTCACTTTTTCCATACAAACTTGCCTTATGCCCCTCCCCCAGAAATTATTTCATAAATGCTGTCAGAGTCAACTGAAGCTTTCTTTGCCTCCCCTTATGACTGGTTCAAGTGTGCAGTCTGGGGGTGTGAGAGCTGAGGATGGGAGTGAACTCAGCCCTTTTTTTGGTGACCAGAGTTTCCAGACTGAAGGACAGCGCCATCTCTGAACACTCCAATATGGCAGGAGAGAAAGTTAGCAGAGTATTAGTAATTCAAGCAGGGGTCCTCAAACTATGGCCCGCAGGCCACATGCGGCGGTGTGAATTGTATTTGTTCCCATTTTGTTTTTTACTTCAAAGTAAGATATGTGCAGTGTGCGTAGGAATTTGTTCATAGGTTTTTTAACTATAATATGGCCCTCCAACGGTCTGAGGGACAGTGAATTGGCCCCCTTTTTAAAAAGTTTGAGGACGCCTGGATTCCAGCCTGGTGTCAGGGGCTAATGGGCTTGAGATGATGTGCTATAATTGAATGCAAAGTATTTCTGTCATAGGAAAATTTAACATAAAAGTATCTAGTATTCTGACATCTCTGGATTTCAGAAGATTAAGCAGCCCTTGGCAATAATTCTTTGGAGCTGGTGGAAGATTTTCTCTTGTTGCAACCTCAGTTCTCCAGTTTAATATGTTTCCCTTAATCTGTATTATTTTACCTTGGGCCTTTATATATTTTGGTTTGTAACACACACCCCTTCCGTTATAGAAGCTTCAAACTTATAATTAACCAGGACATGTTAGGTATTTTGAGAAATTTCAAAACCTCTACAAAAAGTCTGCAGTGAATTAAGTTTGTACTTTATCAAGTCACTCATTTCTGGAAATTTCTTAAACCACATCAGGAGTTTCACTTCTCTCTCAAGGTCTCCTAGAACAGTGAGCTGGGCTGTCACTCAGGAGCTCAGAGTAGACAGCCCTTCTGTCAGCATGAGAGCCAGAGAGCCCAAGAACACCAGGACATCCTGGGGCCAAGCTTCTCACCACTGCTGGTGCTGACGGTACTGGCCCTCAAGTAGCCACATTTCTCTTTGCTGAGTCCTTGGTCCTGGAGATTTGAAGAATGAGTCTACTGACCACACGAGCAAGCCAAAGACAGATTTCACTGATAGATAAGCAAAAGAGGGGGTCAGAACCTCCAGCAGGAAAGGGGTACTCGAGTAACCTTCTGTCCAGGGGTTTCTAACTGCTTTTCTTGTCCTGAGGGGAAGGGGTTTCTTGGAGATGGAATATATATCTGAAATATGTCACAAATGTTTGGCGCCAGGGGCCTGTGGACAGAAGTTAATTTTAAAACTGCCACAGTCGGTCCTTAAGGCCCCTGCTCCAGGAAAACTCTTCTCTACTCTGGGAAGGGCAGCCCAGACGAGATACCGGTCAGGATGTTTTTTTATGAGCTTGTTTGTGCACAGTGAAGGTGGCCTGCAGGGGCCTGTTTGTGCCTAAAGGTGCAGTCTGGACCTGAGCCTGCTCAGGCCTAGAAAAATGGGGGGACCTCTGTCTAGCCCTGAGTGGGGGACCCCTGTGTCACTTGCTGCCATCTGATAACATGAAGGGTGTTTGTGAAGCCCAACAGAGGTACAGGATGACACTTCCCGTTGCCATCCTGATTCACAACCAAACCTTTGCCTGCCGTTATATCCCATATTGAGGTGATTCTTCAAAAATGACAAAATTATTCTTATATTTATTTTAATAGTGCATTTAACATTTTACCATTGTTTGTGAGTGATCCTAATGATTCATGGCATGTATTATAGTAATTTTCATTGTGCTGGGTCAACTATTGGGTCATGCCTGGTGGGAGCCTGGTGGTTAGGATGGTATTCCTTCTCCAGTTAATAAGCTTTCCAGGTAGATATATACATGCATGCCGAATAACACTGTAACTGTACCCTCAAAAGTATAGAAATGTCATAAATCTATTCTAATAATAACCAAGACATTTTAATAGGCCTTTGGTTTACCTCAAGCATAGATTGAAACTATTTTTCCAGATTTGGAAATGATTTCCAGTGATAAATCAGATGGTGTGTTGTCAGAGATATTTCTGTACCCTCTATCTGTCTTCATTTCGGATATAGCTGGTGTATTTCTTCCACTCCAACACAAGCCTGCTTCTCGAAGTCCTATAAGGTTTGTTACATTTTTATGCAAAGTTGCAATAGCCCCGTGTCACTCACCCCAGTATGTGCATGAGTTAAGAAGTTGACTTGTCCTACAAGTGCCAAGAAAAAGGCTTTGTGCCAGACTTTTCAACAGCAGTCTCTTCTCAAAGAATAAATCATTCTATGTTTTCTTTAAGATTCATTGCCAATGTTTAAATATTTATAACTTCAGATGAAGGCAGTGTAATGGTTTTGAAGTCCTTGGAGCATGAGCTGAAAGTCTTAAGCTCTGTAATTAATTATAAAGTACGTGTTTGTACAGATAGCACAGGTGTGTGGAAGAGCAGTGTTACCTCTTTGACAACGAGAAGTGAAAATGGAATGATCTATTAGTTGATTATCTTCATCAACTCACCAACTGAATCTCCCTGGGTAGTAACATTTGTCACAAGGATTCCAGGGAAAAAGTGAAATAGCCCCCAAGAAAAGCTGGGCAGACCAAACCTGAGTTTCAGAGCAGAAGTGGTTCAAAAGGAGCTACCACCTAAGATGGGAAAGCAAGACTGAAGGTCCAAAGTCACTGAAAGATGGTTTCTAACCATGACATCTACAGGAATGGGGAGAGCGGGTGAGCAGCACAGTAACAGAATGTGTGTGCAGCACTGAAGGTGGGAGAGGGGCCCGGGGCTGTCAGCTTTCCTGACCCCAACTTCCTTCCCTCGCTGTCTGGTTGCTACCACTTCCAGTACACTTTGACAAAGCAAGTACAGGTGATGCGGACTGATAACCACCGGAAGATGGTGCAGACAGGGGTCAGGGAAGAGCCACTGCTCTCTGAGGCACTGTTAGAAGGAAGTACAGACATAGCATCGTTCTGGAATTCCTCCCTTAAGTCAAGTTTATTTCCAGTCTAGGAGGTAACATGTTTCAGTGCTGTTTGGCCAACAGACAACAATCTCTCTTTTGCTTTAAAGAAACTTCCATAGAGGAGAAAGGAGGCAAGATGGCTGACTGAAGCCAGCTTTTGGCAGAGGCTCCCGTCCAGAGGGAGAAATAATCCAAAAACCAGAAAATCGGGAACTGAGCTGAGAGAAAGGATCAATTGTTTCACATCACCCCTGCTGTGACAAGCAGGGACTCCAAGGAAACAAATTTCAGGTACAAAATCCATCCCAAAGAGGATGGGAATCCTTCCCCTCCCCCTCTCAGGAGAGTGGCTTGAGGCAAGTAGAGAACAGAGGACCTTTTGTTTCACCAAAGGGGAGAGAACAACTGAGGGCCAGGACCCCCACCATGGAGAGATGCCATTGCAAGCCCAGGCAATCCCTTGCTTGGGCCAAAAGTTGATCTAATATTCTCCCTACCCTTCTGAACTCCCAATCCACCCCTCCCCTATCTCCTGGCAGTCTA
Source organism: Arctocebus calabarensis (assembly GCA_963573935.1). NCBI lineage: Eukaryota > Metazoa > Chordata > Mammalia > Primates > Lorisidae > Arctocebus > Arctocebus calabarensis. The sequence continues at coordinate 10,750 of CAUYON010062569.1, read as the reverse complement.
GAAGACTAACCCCTGCAAAATCTGGAGAATTTGGCAGACTTTTGCTAGGGTGGGGCACCTCATGAGCTGTGGGGCAATTGTGCTGAAACTATAATTTTAATAGAGGTGGGGAGTCACAAGGGGAGAGAGACTTGCCCTGCATTGGAAAGAGCACAGCTTGGGACCCATACAACTGACCACCGGGGACCATGGCCCACAGGCTTCCGGGCTTCGCAGCCCCCAGTGGGCAGCTCAGCTCTCTGTCAGGCTCCTGTGACTGGTGGCCATGTCAGTGACTCCTGCTTAGCTCCTGTGACCTGTGCAACCCACAGCCAGTGACTCTACCCCCTCCAGCTTTCCACCTGGCTCCTACGGCCAAAGGCTGGGGGTCAGCGACTCTGCCCTCCAGTTCCCTGCCCAGCTACTGTGACCCTTGGCCAGTGGCAACATTCTCCAGCTTCCAGCTGGCTCTGGCAACCTGCACACAGCAGTACCCCAGACCAGCGGCACCACCCCCAACAGTTGCAGTGCTGCCCCTGACAGTGGTGGTGGCTCCATGTTCCCTCCAACTGGAGTCAAATTGAGCTTCCAGTGGCCCCCTGATGCTTAGATGCTGAAGCCCATTTGAACTCTCCCACCTAATCGGTGTTTGTGTTGACCAAGACAATTGGTTTGGAACTCTTGACCTGGGTCGATCACCCGGGGACCCACCAAGGTTGTACCCTGGTTGTGTTGTTGTGGTAGTGTGGGATTCTCCCCTTTCAGTTGTTGCCTGTGGAGGAGCGGAATGCCTTAGTTGGGTATATATCTCCATAGCTGAGATTTCAGCCCAAAGCCACTGATTTGCTAGGACTGGACAGAAACTAGCTGAATACTGCGCTATCTAGACCCACTACACCAAGCAGGTCCCCAGAGTTTCAGGCTGTAGTTCTGAATGGAACCTTTGTAAAGCTCTAAGAGAAAAGCTGCAGTCACCAGACCTAGTTCTTTGGTAAAGGGCTGATCAATTACATCTCTAGGAGCCCTCAATTCAATTTCACCTTGCCAGCTTCTCTAGCCAAACAGCAAAAAATAATTATGGGGTGGAATCAGTGGAAAAACTCTGGCAACATGAATAATCAGAGTAGATCAACTCCCCCAAGGAATGACAAAGGAGACACAACAGAAGATCCCGTTCATAAACAAATGGCTGAGATGTCAGAAATCAAATCCAGAATTTGGATTGCAAATAAGATTAACAGAATGGAGGGGAGTTAGAAATTCAAGGAGCAATTCAAAAGTTGTCTCAAGAATTCATTGAGCTCAAAGACTAAATCACCAAAGGTTTTGACACATTGAGGCAAGAACTTGTAGCCCTCAAAGGCCTGAGAAATATACTAGAATCCCACAGTAACAGAATGGAGCAGGCAGAAGAAAGGATTTTGGACATTGAAGACAAAGCTTTTGAACACTCCCAAACTCTCAAAGAGGAAGAGAAGTGAAGAGAAAAATGGATAATTCCCTGAGAGAATTGTGGAAACACTCCAAAAGAGCTAACATTTGCTCAATAGGAATCCCTGAAGGAGAAGAGGATGGTCCAAAAGGCACAGATATTCTATTCCAAAAGATAATTCAGGAGAACTTCCCAAGCATGGCAAGAGATACTGAAATTCAGATAGCAGTCAGTTTCAGAACCCCAGCATGACTCAACCCAAATAAAGCATCTTCTAGACACATTGTAATTAACTTTGCCAAATTTAATATGAAGGAGAAAATTCTGCAAGCAGTCAGATGTAATAAAATCATAACCTACAAGGGGAAGAATATTAGAATGACTGCTGATCTCTCTGCAGAAACTTTTCAAGCCAGAAGAGGATGGTCATCGACCTTCAATCTCCTAAAACAAAACAACTTTCAGCCCAGGATCCTGTATCCAGGTAAATTGAGCTAAATTTATGATGGAGAAGTTAAATATTTTACTGACATACACACGTTGAAGAAATTTGCCATAACCAAACCAGCTCTTCAGGCTATCCTCAGATGCATCCTCCATAATGACCAGCACAATGCTCTACCACCAATGTAAACTCACTCTGAAATTAGTGACAAAAACCCAATTTCCACAGTGGTGAAAAGATTCAAAATGTCCACTGGACTTTTGAAAAACTTGGCACCCAAGATACTACCAGGCTTATCAATACTCTCAATGAGAATAGCTTAAATTGTCCTCTTGAGAGGCAAAGATTGGCTGACTGGATACAAAAACTCAGGTGAGATATCTGCTGCATATGAGAATCTCACCTTATCTTAAAGGATAAATACAGACTCAGGAGAGGCGCCTATGGTTCAAAGGAGTAGGGTGCCGGCCCCATATGCCGGAGGTAGTGGGTTCAAACCCAGCCCTGCCCAAAAACCACACACACACACACACACACACACACACACAAATACAGACTCAGGGTGAAGGGATGGGCATCTGTAATCCAGGCAAACAGAAATCAGAAAAAAGCAGGGTATAAATTTTACTTGCAGATACACTAGGCTATAAACCAACAAAAGGATGGTCACTTCATATTTGTTAAGGGAAACACTCAACATAATGAGATGTGAATTATTAACATTTATGTGCCCAAACAGAATGCTCCTCAATTTATAAGGGAGACCCTAACAGACATGAGCAATTTAATATCTTCCAGCACCATAATGGTGGGAGATTTTAACACCCCTTTGGCAGCATTGGATAGATCTTCCAAGAAGAAACTAAGCAAAGAAATTTTGGACTTAAACTTCACCATATAATTGAATTTAATAGACATCTATAGCATTTCATCCTAACAAAACTGAACACACATTCTTCTCCTCAGCTCATGGATCATCCTCCAAAATTGATCACATTTCAGGTCACAAGTCTAACCTCAGCAAATTTAAAAGTATAGAAATTATTCCTTGTATATTCCCAGATCATCATGCAATAAAAGTTGAACTCACAAATAACAGGTATCTGCATACTCATACAAAGACATGGAAAGTAAATTACCTTATGCTGAATGATAGCTGGGTCATAGATGACACTAAGAAGGAAATTGCCAAATTTTAGGAACAAAACAATAATGAAGACATGATTTATCAGAACCTGTGGGATACTGCAAAAGGAAGTCTTAAGAGGGAAATTTATAGCACTGCAAGCCTTCCTCAAGAGAATGGAAAGAGAGGAAGTCAATAATTTAATGGGACATCTTAAGCAACTGGAAAAGGAAGAACATTCCAACCCCATATCCAGCAGAAGAAAAGAAATAACTAAAATTAGAGCATAATTAAATGAAATTGAAAACAGAATCAAAAAGTTGGTTTTTTGAAAAACTCAACAAAATTGATAAAGCTTTGGCCATCCTAACCCAAAATAGAAAATTAAAGTTCATAATATCATCAGTCAGAAATGACAAGGGATAAATAACAATAGAAATTCAAAAAATCCTTAATGAATACTACAAAAAACTTTATTCTCAGGAATACGAAAATCTGAAAGAAATTGACCAATACTTGGAAGCACGCCAACTTCTTAGACTTAATCAGAAAGAATTGGAAATGCTGAATAGACCTATATCAAATATTGAAATAGAATCAACTATACAAAATCTCCCAAAAAATAAGAGTCTGGGACCAGAAGGTTTCACATCAGAATTCTACCAAACCTTTAAAGAGGAACTAGTACCTATATTACTTAACCTTTTCCAAAACATTAAAAAGGAAGGAATACTTTCCAACACATTCTATGAAACAAATATCACCCTGATCCCCAAACCAGGAAAAGACCCAACAAGAAAACTATAGACCAATATCTTTAATTAACACAGATACAAAAATATTCAATAAGATCCTAGCAAACAGAATCCAGCAACACATCAAACAAATTATACACCATGACAAAGTGGGTTTTATCCTAGGTTCTCAAGGTTGGTTCAATATATGTAAATCTACAAATTTACATAACTCACGTAACAAACTGAAAAACAAAGACCATATGATTCTCTCAATAGATGCGGAAAAAGCTTTTGACAATATCCAGTACCCTTTCATGATCAGAACACTTAAGAAAATAGGTATAAAAGGGACTTTTCTTTAACTGATAAAGGCCATCTAAAGCAAACCTACAGCCAATATCATACTGAATGGAGTAAAATTGTAAACATTTCACTCAGATCAGGAACCAGGCAAAGTTGCCCATTGTCTCCACTGTTTTTTAACAAGGTAATTGGAAGTCTTAGCCATCACAATCAGGCAAGAGAGGGCGGTCAAATGTGTACAAATAGGGTCAGAGGAGAACAAACTTTGACTCTTCACGGATGATATGATTTTATACCTGGAAAACCCCAGGAATTTAACCACAAAACTATTAGAAGTCAAAGAATACAATAGCCTCTCAGGATACAAAATCAATACTCACACATTAATAGCTTTTATATATACCAATAATAGTCAAGCCAAAAGAAAACAGTCAAGGACTCTATTCCCTTTACAGTTGTGCCAAAGTAGATGAAATATTTGGGAATTTACCTAACAAATGATGTGAAAGTTCTTTATAAAGAAAATTATGAAACTCTGAGAAAAGAAATAGCTGGAGATATTAACAAATGGAAAAACATACCACGCACATGGATAGGAAAAAACCAACATTGTTAAAATGTCCATATGACCCAAAGTAATTTAGAAATTTAATGCAATCCCTATCAAAGCACCATGTTATACTTTAAAGATCTGAAAAAATGGTACTTTATTTTATATGGAACCAGAAAAAACCTCAAATAGCCAGGACATTCCTCAGAAATAAAAACGAATTAGGAGGAATTACATTACCATACTTCAAACTGTACAATAAATCTATAGTGATCAAAACAGCATGGTATTAGCACAAAAACAGAGAGGTAGATGTATTGGAACAGGTAGATGTAGAGGAACAGAATTGAGAACCAAGAAATGAACCCAGACACTTATTGACATTTGATCTTTGATAAGCCCATCGAAAATATAAATTGGGGGAAAGATTCCCTATTTAACAAATGGTGCTGGGAGAATTGGCTGCTGACTTGCAGAAGACTGAAACTGGACCCAAACCTTTCACTGTTAACAAAAACTGACTCTCACTGGATAAAAGATTTAAACTTAAGACATGAAACTATAAAGATACTTGGAGAAGGTGGTCCCTGTGGCTCAGTGGGTAGGGCACTGGCCCCATAAACCAAAGGTGGCGAGTTCAAACCTGGCCCCAGCCAACTGCAACAAAAAAATAGGCAGGCATTGTGGTGAGTAGCTGTAGTCCCAGCTACTCTGGAGGCTGAGGCAAGAGAATCACCTAAGCCCAGGAGTTGAAGGTTGCTATGAACTGTGTGATGCCATGGCAGTCTAACAGGGCAATAAAGTGAGTCTCTGTCTCTACAATAATAAAAAATAAAAAATAAAGGGAGGCACCTGTGGCTCCAAGGAATAGGGCACTGGCCCCATATACCAGTGGGGGCAGGTTCAAACCCGGTCTCACCCAAAAACCCAAAAAAAAAAAAAAAAAAAAAAAAGATTCTTGGAGAGAGTGCAGGAGAAACACTTGAAGAAGTTGTCCTAGCTGAATAGTTTATGAGGAGGACCCCTGGGCAATTGAAACAACACCAAAATTACATTACTGAGATCTGATCAAGCTAAACATCTTCTGCACAGCCAAGAACAAAGTAAGTAAAGCAAGCAGACAGCCCTCAGAATGGGAGAGGATATTTGCAGGTTATACTTCTGACAAAGGTTTGATAACCAGAATCCACATAGAACTCAAACTTACTAATAAGAAAAGAACAAGTAATCCCATTTCATTGTGGGCAAGGGATTTTAACAGAAGCTTCTCTGAAGAAGATAGGAGCATGGCCTACAGACACATGAAAAAATGCTCATCATCTTTAATCATCAGAGAAATGCAAATCAAAACCACTTTGAGATATCATCTAATTATAGTAAGAGTGGCTCACATAAAAATCCACAAACTACAGATGTTGATGTGGATGTGGAGAAAAGGGAACACTTCTACACTGCTGGCGGAAGTGCAAGCTAATACGTCCCTTTTGGAAAGAAATATGGAGAATACTCAGGGATCTAAAAGTAGACCTGAGGTTTGATCCTGTAATTCCTCTACTAGGTGTATATCCAAAAGACCAAAAGTCACTTTATAACAAAGATATTTGCACCAGATTGTTCATTGCAGCTCAATTCATAAGAGCCAAGTCATGGAAGAAGCCCAAGTGCGCATCAACCCATGAATGGATTAATAAATTGTGGTATGTGTACACCATGGAATATTATGCAGCCTTAAAAAAGATGGGGACTTTACTTCTTTTACATTTATGTGGATGGAGCTGGAACATATCCTACTTAGTAAAGTATCTCAAGACTGGAAGAAAAAATATCCAATGTACTCAGTACTATTATGAAACCATTTTATAGTCACATAGATCACAACTATGGCCCAGGGTGAAAGGGGGAGGAGGGGGAAGGTCAGATTGAGGAAGGGTGAATGGTGGGATCACCTCTATGGTGCATAATGCAAGGGTACCTTAGTACAGAGTATAAATATCTTAATGCGATAATTAAGTAAACGAGATGAGGTATGTATTAACCAGTGTGATTTAAGCATTCCTAATTCTATATGAAATTAGCACATTGTACCCCATAAATGCATTAATGTATATTAAAAAAAGAAACTTCCATAGAGATGCAGGATGGGAATCAGAAAGCAAAGGAAGAATGACAAGGTCATGGGGCCAGAAAATACTTCTCGCCAGTGCTGGACCATGTCCCAAGGTCCCTCCTCACTCTGAAGCACAGAGTTCCCGTTCCCAGAGCCCACCGGCCTCCACGAGAGACTGCCAGTTAGGAAGAAAGCATCCCCTCCTCCTCAGCCTTGCTTTGGTCCCTCCCACTCCCTGTGGTAGCATCCTTGGAATCTTCATTATTTTTGTATAAAGTAGAAAAGATTTTTTTTTTAATTTTACATACACATGTTAATTGGGTTTCCGCTTTTTGCCTTCACAGAATTTAAAAGGCTTAATATTCAATAACAATAACAATATTCAAGATAAGGACTAAAAACATAAACCACGTAAAGAATGAATGAAGATAAATAGTCAGAAAACAGATGATTTCTGCATCGAAATATCAAGCAATATTAGCAATAATAATGCCAAGAAAGCAACGTACACATTGTCAAATAGACATTATAGAGTGCTTTGACTCTGAGGCTCAGCGTGAAGTCATCAGTTAACTTCTTATTTTTTCCCAAAGTCTCAAAAAATAGACAACTAATACCATACAAATAAAAATAAAGGAGAGTTTCAAAAAACAGATCATGGCAAATCCTATAGACAATAGAAAAAGAAGAAAGATTTCAAAATCATTCTGCTTGATCTAGATACACCTGATATTGAAATTGGAGAAAATATATTGTTATAAAGGGAAATTACAAACATATTTCACTTATAAGTGAAGATGCAATATCCCAAACATCATATCAACAAGTTGAATTAAAAATTAATGTTCAAGTAATGTACTTTGGTCAAAATTGAATCCAATCCATGTGAGAGGGAGGGAGAGGGTGAGGGAAAGAAAACAAATAAAAAAAAAAAAAAAGGAAAGAAAATAGTGACTAATTCTCACGAGGAATCTTCATTCTTTTTTTTTTTTTTACTAGCTTTACAATTTTTTTTTTTTTTATTGTTGAATCATAGCTGAGTACATTAGTGCACTCATGGGGTACAATGTGCTTCATTCTTAAGGGATCATCACTGGTCCTTCATAAGAAGGACAATACAAACAATTTCTGCTCAGATTGCCTTGGGAGACCAGTAGAAATCAGATGTGCTGATTTTTAACACTGAGGTCTGGATCAAAGCCATCATAAATTCCAAAGATTTAAAGCAACTGTCTTTATTATTCACAAAGAAATCAGTGCCTGTTTAGGAACTCTCGACATACTCTGGTAAGTATTGCACTAACCTCCAAGATCTGTTTGGTAAATCATTGTCAGTTAACTCCTCCTGAGACATAAGAGTAATGAGGTAGGTCAGTTTTGTTTTACCCAAGTATGACGTGACCCACAAATGTGAACCACACCAGTAATTGTACGAGTTCTACTGGCCACATTAAAATAAGTTTTTAAAAAAACCAAGAAAACAAACAAAGAATACCAACACACACACACAAGTAAAGTTAATTTTTTCATTTTTTATTTAAGTGCACATAGGGGCTGCAAGTGTTTTTGTTCTTGTTCTTGTTATATAGAAGAACTGCACAGTGAAGAAATCTAGATTTTTAATTTGCTTGTCACCTGAACACTGTAGGTTGTAATTTCTCATCCAATATCCCCCTTCTGAGGCTTTGTTAAGTCACTCTGGATGACCATCCGTGCCCTTTGCTTAGCTCCCACTTGTAAGTGTGAACATGTGGTATTTGTTTGTTTGTTTCGAGGTTAACTTCAATTGGAATAATGGCCTCTGGTTCCACTGAAGTTGCTGCAAAAGACATTATTTCATTCTTTTTCAAGGCAGAGTATTATTCCATGGTGTGTGTGTGCAAGCGTATCTGTGTGTCTGTCTACATACACGTATGTGTGCATGTGTGTGCCACCTTTCTTTACCCACTCTTCAGTTGATGGGCACTTAGGGTTGTTTCCTATCTGCAATTATGAGTTGTGTGGCAATAAACATTCGGGTGTAAGTATCTTTTTGATGGCATGACTTATCTTCCTTTGTGCAAATCTCCAGTAGTGGGATTGCTGGACTGAATAACAGATCTTCTTTTAGTCCTCTGAGAAGTCTTCATACTATTTTCCATACAGAATATACTAATTTACATTCCCACCAAGGGTGTATAAGCATTCTCTACATACTATACTCACACAAACAGCTATTATTTTTGTCATTCTGACAGATGTAAAGTGGTATTTCATTGTGGTTTTAATTTATGTCCCTCTAATGATTAGTGATGTTGAGCCTTTTTCATGTTTCTTGGCCCTTTATGTATCTTCTTTTTATAAAAAAAAAAACTGTTTGTTTCTTTTGCTCACATTTTGATTGTGTTATTTGCTTTTTTCTTGCTGAATTATTTAGGTTCTTTGGAGATTCTGGATATTAGTCTTTTTTCAGATGTAGCATTTGTAAATATTTCCTACTCTCCTGTATATTGTCTGTTGACTCTGTTGATTATTTCTTTTTCTATGCAGAAACTTTTTAGTTTAATTAAATTGTATTTATTTATGTTTTTGTAATATTTACTTTTGGTATCTTAGTTGTAAATTATTCTCCTAGGTCAATGTCCTGAGAGTTTTCCCTCAGTTTTCTTCTAGAATTTGTATAGAGCCAGGTCTTACAGTGATGTCTTTAATCCATCTTGAGTTAATTGTGTGTGGTGACTGCCAGGTATGAACTTGCATATTTCTGCATATGACTATCTGATTTTCCAAGCACCATTTATTGAATAGAGTTCTATTCCCAGTGTATGTTTTTGTCTGCTTTGTCAGATATCAATTGATTGAGGTGTATGGTTTTATTTCTAGGATCTATATTCTTTCCCATTGATCTATGTGTCTATTTTTATGTACCAGACATTTGGGCTACTATAGACTTTTAGTTTAATTTAAAGTTCAGTAATGTTATGCTTCTAGATTTGCTCTTTATTTTGTTTGTTTGGGATTGTGTTAGTTTTTTGTGTTCTTTTTTGATTCCATATGAAATTTAAGATTTTTTTCCCTAAGTGGTATGAAATATTGGCATTGGTATTGGTCCTCTGTGGATTCTGGTTATTAAACCTTTGTCAGAGGCATAACCTGCAAATATTTTCTCCCATTCTGAGGGCTGTCTGCTTGCTAAACTTACTATGTTCTTGACTGTACAGAAGCTTTTTAATTTGATCAGGTCCCAGTAGTGCTTTGATACTGCTTCCATTGCCTGGGGAGTCATCCTCATAAAATATTCACCCAAGCTGATTCCTTTAAGAGTTTTCCCTGCACTTTATTCTAGAATCTTTATAGTTTCATGTCTTAAGTTTAAATCTTTAATCCAGTGAGAGTCTATCTTAGTTAATGGTAAGAGATGTGGGTTCAGTTCAGCCTCTTACAGGTCACTAGCCAGTTCACCCAGCACCATTTGTTAAATAGAGAGTCTTTTCCCCACTGAATGTTTTTAGTTGGCTTGTCAAAGATCAAGTAACGGTAAGTAGCTGGATTCACCTCTTGGTTCTCTATTCTGTTCCAAACATCTACCTCTCTGTTTTTGTGCCAGTACCATGCTGTTTTGATCACTATCGATTTATAGTACAGTGTCAGGTCTGGTAGCATGATTCCTCCTGCTTTGTTTTTATTTCTGAGTAATGGCTTGGCTATTTGAGGTTTTTTCCTGATTCTATATAAAACAAAGTATTATTTTTTCAAGATCTTTAAAATATGATAATGGAACTTTAATAGGAATTGCATTAAAATTATATATTGCTTTGGGTAGTATAGACATTTTAACAATATTGATTCTTCCCAGCCATGAGCATGGTATGTTTTTCCATTTGTTAACATTTTCAGCTACTTCTTCTCTTAAAAGTTTCATAGTTCTCTTTATAAAGATCTTTCACATCCTTTGTTAGGTAAACTCCCAAATATTTCATCTTCTTTGGTACTACTGTGAAAGGAATAGAGTCCTTGACTGTTTTTTTGGCTTGGCTACTGTTGGTGTATATAAAGGCTACAGATTTATGGATGTTGATTTTGTAGCCTGAG